>JAJLRJ010000009.1:36183709-36308709 GCA_024195265.1 Dendrophyllia cribrosa | reverse complement strand
GGAAAATTACCAATAGCAATCACATCTTATTTTGACTATATCATTAAAGTTAGGTAAACATTAGCAATACGCCATGGTATCTGAGTCAGTACAAGTCGTGATAACCACAATATTTACCTTGCTGGTAATCACAGATATCATGGGAAATACTCTGGTTTGTGTCGTCATAATTAAAAATCAAGATATGAGGTAAGCTTGACATAGAAAGACAATATATCATGAACGTTATTACAAACTTTGTCTTTCCGGCAGACGTGCGAAGGCTTTTAAATATGCACAGCAGATTTAAAAATCTGCTGTGCATATTTCGTTTTCGGAGTTGGAATGGTAAGACAACTTGGAAGAAAAGAAAAAAGAACGCCGAGTCAATTTGTTTTTCACGGCCAAGCAGACTTCTGACTCGAAAATCTAATTTTTTCTGAATTATTTTTAGTGTGCCAGATTTTTTTTCCTAGCTAGAAATTATTGTCTTTGCATAGTGATCAGGACAGGTGAGGCAAAAGAACGTGGAAAAAAAGACGAAACATTGATATTTATATATTACAAGACATTTAATATTTTTATGAATGACCGCTACATATGACGGGAGTTATTTGGATTTACTTGTGTACTGTAAATCTAGCGATTTTAAGTTTGGTGCAAATATGTATTTTTGCTTGTGCTCCTTATTAACTCTAATTGGTGCATCAAAGTAAAAATTTTCATGATTATCCCTTGAAAAAGGAAATGCGGTGTACTAGTTGTTCAACCATTCCTTCGCTTAATTTTTCCAGTTATATTTATTTTTCTATTTCACATCATTATTTTTTTGAACTTTTATAGCCATTGTCATTCGACAGATTCTGTCTTTATTTATATTTAGCAATGAAAGTTCACTAGCTTTTCAAAAGCAGCTTCCGCTGATATTTCAACTGACTAACATTTAATTTAATTTCACCGGCAGGACGCCTATGAACTTTTTATTGGTCAACTTGGCGCTCGCAGACATCATGGTGGCGCTGTTCATTACACCCCAATTCATTCTTATCCACACTTTTAAGCACCCAGATGGAATGGCTGGGACGCTGCTATGCAAACTGCTAACTGGTGGGAATTTAATGTGGACCGGAGCGACGGCCTCAGCTTTCTCTCTGATCGTCATTGCTTTTGAGCGCTATTACGCTGTTATATATCCGTATGGTAACAAAGGAAAACTGACAATTGCAAAACTAAAGGTGAGTCGATAAGGTGAATTGGCCACCGTAAAAAAATTAAAAAAGCTGACGTTTCGAGCGCTAGCCCCTCGTCAGAGCGGATTCGAATCCGAGTCCGAATCCAAATTTTCATATTTCACTCCCCCACCGACGCAGTGCCACAGTTTCTTTAGAAAGTAAAAGTAACCCCTTTATTTGAAGGTGAGTAACTGCTGAGGGGTAAAGACATTCGGCAGTTTTCATTGAAAAACAAAGTGGATACTACAAAAAGCAGCAGTTTCTTTGAAGATGCCATGTCCCCAAAGCTTTGTTGACGGCGTGTTTTAAAAAATGAAGGCATGAACAATACTGGTTTTATTACCTGAGCATTTCATATGTTCGCAAATTTGATGATATTGTTTCAAAAAAATTTATTCGAAACATATCATACACGAAAATTTTACTTTGTCAGAAGGATTTTAATATAGATTTTACTTTTATTAGTAATGTGTTTTCGATGCGATCGTGCAATAAGCGCCTTATAATATCCTTCAAAACAATTGTACGAAATATGATTTTTCATCTAGAATTACACCTAAAAGTCACTAATCTAAAGGATTTGAAGGCCTAAAATATATTGTGATCTGACATATTAGAGATTACCTTATATGTTAATCACAATTCAAATCGGCAGTGCTTATAAAAGAAACATTAATGCATCATGGCAAACTGAGCCAAAACCCGATAGGATTGTGATAAACAACCGTAAAGTCCGGAATGTAAGCTTTCCCGTGGTTGCAATCATTAAAAGTGTTTTGAAATGGTAGATTTAAACAATTCTTTCTACAAACAGAAATACAGTTTCAAACAATTTGTCCCATAAACACAGGAAAAAGCAAAGAGAAAACATTTATCCGCGACAAGAAATCATGAAGAAGAAAGTTCTTGATCGAACGTATCAAAGCTGATGTAGCCGTAAGCGGTGCAACTGCAGATTAGTAAAGGAAATTAACGAGAGTTTCGAAGCGACAGGTAGCGTAATACAAGAAACCTTAATAAAAAAGTATCCGGAAGTATCACCAAAGCTGATTTCTGTGGCGAAATCACTGGAACTACTCGACAAACTCGAAATCACTCGAACTACTTGCCGACTGCTTCACAGAAAGGATGGAAATGTAGAAATTAGTTCAACTTATACTGTCAGTTGCCAGCTTAATCAAATTAAAGAGCCAAAGTTGCAGGTTTCAAACAAATTCTGAAGCGAAACGAGGTCAAGCGTATTGTAGATATTCCCTACAATATATATATGGCGAATTTTTGGTGCGAAAACCGATGCGGTCCCACGCGTTTCCCTCCCCCCCCCCCCCCCCCCCCCCCCCCCCCCTTTTTTCTGGTCTAACGTTAATACTCGCGTATTTGAAGAATTTTCCATGTGTGAAATTTTCTTGTGATTTATGCTGCCGTTTTTAGTATAATTTAGGTAAAGTAATAAAAAGTTATAATTATCATTTCACTCAACCTGAATTGTTTTGTACTGTCCGGTGTGCTAACAATAGCTATGCAATTCGAGTACTGTACAGCATTTCTTTATTACTTTGGTACCATTAATAAAAGAGCTTTGAAAAAATTCCGGCAATTTCCCGATAACTTTCGAGTACTGTAACGATGCTATTTGAAAGCTTGTGATCAATTTCAATTTTTTTTGCGAAGTTTGCCAAAGACTCCCAACAATTTACCGAGGATGTTCCGAAAATTTTCGGTGACTGCCCGAAAGTTATTTTGCGAAATTTTCATAAGATTGCCGAAGACGATTACCTAGCAAGATATGAAGATGTCCTGTGTATCGATCCCACTTACATTTCTGGTTCAGACCACTAACTTGTAGCTCGCCTGCGAATACAGCCGCCTCTCATCGCTCCGGCCCGTTCTTCAGGCGTTTAAAGCTGCACGTTTGAAGTTATGATGAACTAAATTATATTTGTTTTAAGAAAAACATTCGAATAGCTGATTTATCACATTTTGAATATTACGTATTCAAGTCATGCAATAATTTTCTTATCAACAAGAGCAGCAGCTCTAACGCATTGAAATTTTTCGAGTTTAATCGGTTTTGCTTTAGTTCCCACCATGTGCGTCTTCTTGTGTTTTTGACACCGTTGATACGTTTGTGGGAGGCAAACGCGGCAGAAATAAGGTCTAAATGCATGTAGCTCAGTATCTGCGTTGATCATTCGTGGGATAAATAATTTTTTATGCTTTGAACATGCAAATTAAAAAACAAAAAACATTCCACAAACATTTTGCACCGTTTCATGCTTCAAATTATCCTGATTACAGTTTTAGAAACAAAGTGTTAAAAACCAAACCAATTCGATGAGAAATATAGGGCTTCAAAATGGCCAAAACCAAATAGAATATTATTTTGTTTAATACCCAGAACTGCTTAGTATGGCATCAGAAATCCTGATGAAAAAGAATATAGAAACTTGGAAAATAAGGCTTACTTGCCTTTTGTTGTATCCCACAGGAACCTAGACAAGTCTTAAAAAGTCTTTTAATGATCCACAGTCATGTCACTCTAACGAAAGCAGCGAATGGCTGCCGAAAATTTAGTATTTAATTTTTAATTTACACGTTTTAGGTCAGATACAATTATTTTGAGTGTTTTATCATGAACACTGATCGCCCAAACTGTATACTTGGAAAATAGGTACCTTTTATTCGTCTTTTTCTGTTTTTTTTTTCGTAGGCTGTAATTCCCGCGATTTGGATAAGTTCATTCATTGTCAGTACACCATTCTTTTTAACAACCTACTTCAGCAAAGAAGACAACTTTTGCATGGAACACTGGCCAGAAAAGTGGACGGCTAAAGCGTACAGCATAACTTGGTTTATGTTACTTGGTGCCCTACCAATAATTATGCTGACGGTGTTATACTCTAGAGTAGTGTACTCACTGTGGATCAAACAAGAAAGGCGCCACCAAAGCGCTCAACAGGTATTTACCAAAGCTTAAGTTGATAGAAACTGATAGGGTCTAATAACTGTGCGATGCAAAATTTCGGCCCTCAAAATCTTAACCCGACAGAGCTGTGAAAATTTGTTTTTGCCGTGGAACAAGACTGGTTGGAACATGACGTACGTCAATATTATATTATGATTTAAAGGGGAAGCATATCAGAGGATTTGGTGTCATTTTAAAGTACCAAAAAATGTTTTCGGATTGACACTTGCAGAAACCGAAAGATAGTCATGTAATCCACTCCCATCCTTGAAATTATACACGTTTTCTCTAATCTACTGCTTCTATTTTGCTCTGTAGGATCTTTTTTATCAATTTAGTTGTATATGTTGTGGTGCAATTTTATCCTTGGTGCAAATTTTATTTTCCTTTGTTTTGGGGTATGGTAATGTATGATAATGTAGTGATAATGAGTTTTAAACAAAGGAAAATAAAATTTGCACCAAGGACAAAATTGCACCACAACATATATTTGGTGGCATTTAGTGATGGCAAAAAGATTGGCGAAATTTTGTTATTTTGGCGGAACAGTGTCTCTTTAACCCATCGTTTTTTTTTTCAGGGTGTTTTGAGAGTGCGTAAACGGGTCACCAAAATGGTTATAACAGTCAGTGTTATCTACGTCTTATGTTGGGCACCTGATCTCGTGATCTACGCAATGATCCACTTCAGCACCCAACACAACCTAGGAGACGCAGCTGATATCATCTCTATCATCTTGGTCACCTGTAATTCAACTGTCAACCCATTCATATATGCCTATGTCAATCCTCGTTTCAGGAAGCGAATAAAGGCTCTGTTAAGCTTCACTACAGCTACAAATAGAAATAGAGTTCACGACTATAGAAAACGCGTGGGATCCATGCCAATGCATGGTGCAGTAGCTGCAGCAACCGTGCAGCGAGATTTCCGTGCCATGAGCGATAGTGGAGTAATTCTACGTTCTTTTGATCTTTCGACATCACTGTAACTTTGAGCGTCTGTTCCCATCTAACGGTGTACAGTCGATCCGTCACTGCAGCGTGCAGCACGAGTCCCCAGGATCGGCTGTCACAATGGCGGGCCGGGTGTACAAAACCCTAGACAAGGTTGCCAAAACACTTCAAGAATCGTGGAGTAGTTTTTGTTATGCGTTGAAATGGCAAATTATACTCCATGGTTCTTGGAGTATTTTGGCTGCCTTGTCCAGAGGTTTCTCCGTCCGCCATTTTGAATGAGGAGAGGGCCCTGGGGACGAGGTTACAGTCCCTGTTTTATCAAACATGGTCCGCCCATGATCAGACAATTGTGAAGGTCAACTTCAAGCAGAAACTGAGTTCACATTAAGAGTAAATACAGAGTTCCCGATAGAAAAAAATAATCTATAATGTTTGCAGTGCAGATTCCAGTGCAATGCGCAGAACCGTTATTTTTTCAAATATAATTCTCCATAGGATTAGAACTGTTTGTTCGTCATATTTCCATGTTAATGAAGCATTGACATGGAAATTATATGGAAATATTGTGAACAAAGAATCTTACACCTTTTGCCCTTCATTAACGGAAAATAGAAATTCAATCTATTTGACGGGAAATCAATAACATCTTAGTAATAACATTTTCACGAAGAAATGTTCATTTCAATCATCCGTTGGTTCATTTGCGCAATTACCATGCTAATGCACCTTCAATAACATCATTGGAATGTCATTTTCTTTTATTGTAAAGTCTATTATGCCTTTGGAAACACATTTTGATCAATAATACAGTCGTTTACATTTTTTGAAAGTCATTTCGGGCAAGTACATTACTGTACTGTTCAAATTGTATTGTCCATAACACTGTAAAGTGCTTAAACAATGCAGTACAAATATACATGTCATAAGACACAACTGATGGCAGAGAGGAGGTTCAGCAACAGACCACTCCAGTTAGACCAGTTACAGAACATCGTTTGGGGGAATGCGTATTCTTTTACCAAATACGGCTGCAAAAAGAACGGAGGATTCCCCAAAAACATAGAGGGTTTAATTAATCGAACTTCGCTGTTTAATTAACTTATTTATTCATTACTTGCCCGAAATGACTTTCAAAAAATGTAAACGACTGTATTATTGATCAAAATGTGTTTCCAAAGGCATAATAGGCTTTACAATAAAAGAAAATGACATTCCAATGATGTTATTGAAGGTGCATTAGCATGGTAATTGCGCAAACGAACCAATGGATGATAGAAATGAACATTTCTTCGTGAAAATGTTATTCCTAAGATGTTATTGATTTCCCGTCAAATAAATTGAATTTCTATTTTCCGTTAATGAAGGGCAAAAGGTGTATTTCCAGAAAGTTTGAATTGGGTACAACAATGCGTTAACCGAATTTGTCTATTGTCTTGTCTTGGGCGAATTATAGCCAGTGAATCATCGGTTTGATAAAAAAAACATGCTCTGCACGTTGCTGTGAAATCGGCTGTAAACGTATGTACAGATCAGAAGGTCAGGAGAAAAGAGAAGGCCGCTAGTTGGCTGTACTAGCGGAAGATTTATGTAAAAATAAAATGACGAGCATTCGATTATAATTGTTAAATCATGCTCTGTACATGTACGTAATATGAAAATTAAGTTTTGTTTAATGGCAATGTGGCCATGTAGCAAAATAATGTTAAAGTTGAACATTCCCTTAGTGGGTCTTGTAGTTTCATGTTAAATTAGCGAATGGATTGCTTACCTCACGAGGTAGTCATTTCTCCATTGGTTTACACATACAGTCAAAACGACAATTTGACTAACCACAATGACGTATGATCAGTTTGTAAGCAATAAATTGTGTATTTATTAGAGAATGATTTTTCCATGTGAAACGCCAATTCAGGCGGTTTGCTAAGTTTTCCTTAAAAAGAGCCTAAAGCCTGAGCTGTTTAACCCTATTCGGCCTGGGCCTTTTTTGAGTTCCTGAGCCTGGGGGGGGGGGGGGGGGGGGAGGCACAATGTGCCCCCCCTTCGTAACTTCAAGAACATTAAGGCTATGACAATGAAACCTAAAGGGTATATAGTACGTCTAAAACTGTCTCCTTTGCGGTCCGCACAGTGAAACGATGACGTCATATGACGTAGTTATTAGATAATTAGTTATACGGCCGCCATCTTGGATCCGCCATCTTGGATTTCTGAAATTTTTTAAAACCTCTTAAAAACCGTCTAAATTGACGCAAAATTAATCAAAACCAATAAATAAACGCTAAATGACGTAAAAATACAAAAGCTATACCAATAAACATTGTTTTTCTTCATTCAAAGGTATAAATATGCAAATTTCAAAAAACATGGCAGTCAAAATCTTGTTGCCATGGAAACATCAAGTCACGTGATCAAAAATTGTCATATAAAATTGATGCCAGATAAATTTTAGGAAAAGTCACAAAGTTTGATGGCGTTTGAATAGATATTAAAGAAGTTATGCATGTTGAAAGTTAGCGCGGGCACTTTGTGCCCCCCCCCCCAGGCCGAATAGGGTTAATAAGCAACTGCATCTTATTTATTTCCTTCTTGCTAGATTTTTCATCTAGATTTGCAAAATGCTAGATATGATCCCTAAATTAGAAAACTTTCCGTGTCTTTCGACATCCTTCCTATAAATATTGAACTGTCTCTGATGTCTCTTGCTCTTAACTTAATTAACCCTATTTCGTTACTCAGATCGAAAGCAGCTACACTACCTGCTTATAGTATTGCACCTCAGTACCGAAATACTTTGTATTGTAATTAGGTCATGTGTGTATAATATTCTTTTACCTTTGAAAGTTTGTTTTTCCTTGGCTGTAAATGTGATTTAATGCGAAGTTAATGTAACGAAATAAATTTGAAATGTTTAATTTCATTGTATTTTATAACTGTAACAAAAAATACTTTCAAATTCCGTAGTGTTCCGATTTTAGTAAAATCCAAGATGACGGCCATCTTGTCCGCCATTTTGGATTACGATTCAGATCCTCAGCAGCACCATAATTATAGAGCAGTATCTATTAGAGGTAAAATATTTTCGAAATATTGAAACACCGCAAAAAACGCTTGGGGGGGGGGGGGGGGGGCGCTTGGGGGGGGGGGGGAGGAAGTCGTGGGGGTATAAGATTTGTTGCAGACGGAAAACTTCCACTAATCTTAAGTTGCTTTATGCAACCGTGCCCAGGTTTCTCGTATTTGGACGGTATTCTAACCGAAAAGAAAGTAGAAATAATGCATGTTTTTGTAATAATAACAATAGATACAATAGATTTGCCGTATTCTGGGAAAAATATACAAAATGTCTACACAATCGGCGACTGTAAAACTTAACATATTCTATTAAAAAATTCGACAATTCATTTTATCACCAAATAGTTTTCATATTTAGATAGCCAGCTCTATAACCTTCAATTTGATATCTGGGTTTAGGTATATGAAGCGTAATCTTAAGACGCTAGAGCTGTTATACTGGAGACACCCCCGAAGGTACACGGTAACCTTAAAGCACGGCAAGAATCAGACAATCGGTAGCACCAATATTGTTTACCGTGAATTTCATAGCTGTAGCTTTTTTAATAAAAGCGACAGAGCTGTATTTTCCAGATCTTTTAAAATACAAATCTTAAGCAAATTTGAAATGTGTTCTAAACTGGTTTATGGTTCATGATTAAGTTTAAGATATAACTTCAGGTAAAACTTTAATTGTCTGGAGATGGCTAAAAACACATTCATGTAAATCTGTCTAGGGAACTCTTGATGGCCAATCAGCTATCTCCGTGACAAATGAAGAATTGTTTCTAGCTTGTTGCACTTCAAATCCGCTTCTGAAGTTTACAGGTGGCTAACACTAGTCCTAAGTTTGTTTATAGCAACAGAACTAGGCAACGTAAATAGATAGTAAACAGATTATAAACACTTAAACACTAAAAATAACTTAACTGGTAATATAACTGAACGAAGTATTAGAGCAAAAGAGAATAACATTAGTACAACAATCGTAAGTTAGATTTAGTTCTCGGAAATCGTGCATAAACACGGCATGAGCTTTATGGTAATATACCTCGATAATGCATAATTAAAATGAAACGTTTAATTAGTAAAAAAGAAGAAAGAAAGAAGAAAACTCAAACCAATATTAAAAACCAAATATCGTTATAAGAATAAAAAAACACTATTCCTTATGATAAAGTTTTACTCTAAATATATACTAAAACCAACACAAACCGTTTCTGCGCTAGTTTTCACGTTTCAGTTGTTTGCATATTTCTTTTTTTTATTGTTTGCATATTTAACTTTCTCTTGTTTGCATAGCATTAACTTTGCAGCAGGTTGCCATCATTTGTTTGTCCAATTTGACATCACTCTGCTTCAATAATTTATTGGATAAAATTCAAAATTATCATACTTAACTTCCTCTCCATAAATGCAGGTGATAAGGAAGTTTAGTTATTTTGTCCAAGGGAGTGCTTAGCCGTGGCTTATAACTAGAACCCGTTTTAACTGGTGCTTCCAAAAGCATTGTTTGGTGTGATTCGTGGGACTGTCTGAGTGCAATTTCAGAAACTCTGCTATATATTGGGTATGTAATATTTGCATATTGACCGTCATTTTTAAGACTGAAGAAAAAGATACACTCTTCATAAGCTAAAAGAAGATTTTAAAATAACTGAATTTCTCATAACGTTTCCTGTTTTTTTATTTATTTATTTGTTTTTTTTTTTCAAAAAAGGATGACTTCTAGAGACATGTGCGCAGCACATGGGAGAAGAAGGGGGGACGGAGGGGAGAAGCTATAAGTAAAGGGATGCACACCTTTGAAAACACTACATGTTTCTTAATATATTGTGCTTGTATTTCCCTAAGCTAATTCGTGCTAAATTCAAATTTAGCAATTTGAAAATGAACTATTTCCAACAATAAAATATTGTGCTTGTAGTTTCCCCAACCAATTCTTGTTCAGTTCAAATAAAGCAATTTGAAAATAACCTTTGGCCAACAAGTGAAAAGAAGTAGACCCGTCATTCAGTTTCGAATTCAAAGTGGTGGATCAGTCACTAATCTACTTCAGAATAAACATTATTTTTAAAGGGTGAAGCTAGAAAAGAGGACGGGTGAGACTGTGTGCAAGTTTATATGAGCTATTGCTTTATTAAGTAATTATAAAACAAATTATTATAAAAAAAACGATTATAAAAAAAAACGATTTCACAATATCATCGCCGATTAACCAGATACCAGATGAGTTGCTAAACGTGATGGCACCCTACCGGTTGTTACCATAATGGCTTTATGGCAACTCCTGAACTTGGGCACAGGATATATATATATATATATATATATATATATATATATATATATATATATATATATCTAATATGATACCGGTACAAGTTTGCATAAATAGTCTGTGAAAGGACAGTTCATACCGATCGACATACCGCAAATATGCACGAATATGGCGTCGATTATTACGATTATTACGCATGCGTTACCCGTTCCAGTATTCCAAGAGAGTGATTTCCGTACCGAAACGAGTGGTCGTACCGCGTTTACATGGTACTGGTATATGTTTTCGTACCGGTATGAGAATCTCGATCCGGTGCAGCTGCCGGGATGAACTCGTATTGGTATGACTCGTGCAGGAGTGAGATTTTGTGCTGGTATCATGTAAAAAAATGCAGTCACAAGAGGGAACCGGGAGGAACTGGTACCGGTTATGAAAGTCAAACCGAGGGTATGTTTGAAATCAAAGTATTCAGTAGATATTGTTCCTTGAATCCAATCCATGACTAAATAAATGTGTTACCAACAATGACAGCTGTCAGTCAATCTCAATAACCTTTAGCAATACCTTGAAATGTAGCTATTTTATTGGGCAATATTATGTAATTGAGAAGCATTTGGTTTCGATTCCAAAATGTTTATGGAATTGTAGAGAGTTTAAAACTACAAATCTAAGCGAAATTGTGAAGCAAACGAGCATTTCGTTTAAGAGTTATAGGCGAACAAGTACAAGACATTTGTAATAAAAGTGGCCATTCTGGTGTCCGACTTAAAGACACCGTCATGGCGGCAAAAACTTCAAAGTTTCAATTGCACCAAAAATCTCATCACAAAAGATTGGATTTACTTTAAGGTGGCTCCGTTGTTATTTCGGGCGCACTCGTCTATGACAAACTTTGTCTCATAACTTTTCCGGCTCTAAAGCGATGCTTCTAAAACTTTGCGAAAACTTGCAGCTATTATCTAGCAATAACACGATACAATTCGATTTTAATGGGAAAAAATATATTTAGTGATAATTGGGCTTAAATGAACCCCACTTTTTCAACAAAATCGCACCCTGTGAAAAATTTTGCTGTTATATTTGTGTTAAATTTGCGAAATAGTTGTTGGGATTATAAGCTGCTCCGCATCTGAGCTCAGGCGAAGCTGACATCCAAGCAGTTTTCAGAGTTTTGTTTATGAATACGAAATGAGTACGTGTGGAATTTATTCTAAGAATTCGCACCTTTATAACGGGGTAGTACGTGATATGCGCGCGTAGTCAGCGTAGTCCCCCCATTTAAAAACATTGCACCCCATGGAAACATCGAATGCATGGTGGGTACATGCTCCCTCCCCTCCTGGCCCATGGGGTAACTAGCGCGCATATTTCGTTCGCCCCCCTTATAAAGGTGCGAATTCTTAGAATAAATTCCACACTTGCTCATTTCGTATTCATAAACAAACTCTGAAAACTGCTTGTCAGCTTCGCCTGAGCTCAGATCAGATGCGGAGCAGCTTATAATCCCAACAACTATTTCTCCAATTGCAAGCCCTTCTAAGCAAAACATAATCGATGTAAAAGTATTGCAGTGCCTTGAAATTCATGTGGAAGGAGTTTGACACCAAACTGCAGGATAATTTTCGAAAAGTGATGGAAAACGCAGCATATGGAGATTTGAGCAGGGTTTGGAGCATTTTATAATATTTACAGAAGTAGTGAATACTTTTTAACGGTTCGCACGATTTGCAATCGGCTTATAATTCAGAATTAGCAAGCATTGGCAAGGCTTCTCCCAGATATTTGGGTTCGTAGATTGTTTCTGAGTCAAAGAGCATGAAGTATTTAAAATTTTAAGAGAATTTTGGGGCTAAATTTTGATGGCGTTAATTCTTCCGCATTTCTGCTCCAACGATTTTGCTGAAACTTGGTAAGGGTATGTGTTAAGTCAATGTAAGCTGATTCCAGAAATTTAACACAAATATAACAGCAAACGTTTTCCCAGGGTGCGATTTTGTTAAAAAAGTGGGCTTCATTTAAGCCCGATTATCACTAAATATATTTTTTTCCATTAAAATCGAATTCTATCATATTATTGCTAGATAATATCTGCAAGTTTTCGCAAAGTTTTAGAAGCATCGATCGCTTTAGAGCCGGAAAAGTTATGAGACAAAGTTTGTAATGCAATGGTTTAATCTCGTTTATTTTCAGGGCTTATCTGATACGGAAAAAATGTCCCTAAGGCACAGCACTGAGTTCTCTTTAACACAGCACCGCAGTTAGCAAGACCGTATCTGACATTAAGCGCTCATAACTAGAAAACAGACGCAGACAGCTGTTTCACCGTTGTTGCGGATCGTCAGCGCGTCGAAGCTGAAACACAGTGAGAGTAAGTGACACTTCACCTCTTCAAGAATGACAGGAGATCAGTCACGTCATCACAATACGTGTGGCAAGTGGCCAGAAGTCAATTCGATTAAATTACATGAACTAATCATGACATTGCTACGGCGAGAAACAAAAAGGGAATGGAAAAACCATCCTCCAAACATAAATGTGAAACAAACGGCCCTAAGGCATAGCAGCTTTCTTCAACACAGCAACGCGGTTAGCAAGATCGTATCTGTTGAAGAGAACTGATCTGACTGATGTGTCTTTGGGCCATTTGTTTCACATTTATTTCATATAGCGTGACTAATTGCGTGACACATTTAAAACTTTTACAAAACGGAAGCAAAACATCGCTAAAACCTGAAACGTTTTGTGAAGGATTGTTGCACTGGTTTCTATATACCATGTTAGAAACAGCTTTGTACTCTGTACGGTTTAGAATTTTGAATTTTTATGACGTCATGTACAAACCAAGAATAGGTTCATTGTAATATCGTGAATGAAAAGTTATTAAATGAATTTCTATTTATTATGATAATGGATAAAGGAAATTAATTTTCGAGTTAAATAATGGGTTAAAGGTTCTTTCCGTGAAAAAGGTCTATTGTGTCCATTGTTTCGTCCAATGTATTAATTGAAATGGCTTCTGGAATAAATTGCCCTAAAGCCACCTGTCCGATGTTTTATTATAAGCCATCTCGTCGCCAAAAAGATATTTTTCAAAGACTACGAGCACGCGTAAAAGCCTAAAAATGTCTCAGCTACGCACATTCCCTTGTCCGTCGAGTAAAATATAATTTAATTGAAGAGCGTCATATTTTTTTGCACCTTACAGGCTGTGCCCAGTGTGATACATCTAAATATATTGTGTTCAACTGTTTTCTGAAAATTGATTTCAAAATAAGACTGAAATGGCTTTAAAATAACATAAGTGACGGAAGTGGTATTGGCTACGACCTGTTCCAATTACAACTCCTTCATAGTTTGCACAGCCAGTTCTGTTTGCTTTGAATCGTTTCTAAACAACGCTCACCGCTTGATTATTTTTACAGAATATTCATAGGTGGAGCATCCTCACGACGATTTTAACTGGGCCTTTAAGGGACTCCAGAAGTCCAATTATGTCTTTGTACGCAGATTCTATATCAGCTCAGATCGCCATAACAACAGTGCATTCCATACTCGCCATTTTGAACATCGCTGGAAACGCTATGGTTTGTGCTGTCATAGTGAAGAACCAAGACATGAGGTAAGGTAGAGATCCAAAATGTTATAAAGAGATTGTAAGACCGCCGCCTGATTAATAATGGCAATAGGACTGAGTGGCGGGGAGTCCAATTCGGTCTGTAATCATACGAGTGATTAACAAAATCGGATAACCGCGAAGCGGGAGTCCGATTTGTTTAATCACGAGTATGATTACAGACAAATCGGCTAGCGCGAGGACGATTTGAAATTACAAGCACGATTACCCCTGAATTGTACGACACGAAGTTCAATTACTATTTAATCGCATCAATAACAAAATTCGAGATTTAAAAGTCTATGTGATCTTTTTTGTACTCAAAACGCCTAGGATATTTAATATCAGTTTGAAAGTAGGAAGAAAAAAATAAAAAAAGAACCCATTTACGTGCAACTGATTGACGCAACGTAGGAGTCCAATTACAGCTATCCAATAGACCGTTTTCATAATTACGTCACATACTACAACTACCAGCATTCCTTGCGCTTAGCGTGGAAGTCTCGCGCGAACCTTTGCGCGAATCTTCGCGCAAAACACGAACACTGGCAAAATGATATGGCGGCCACGTCCGATACGAAAGTAAATGGAAAATAACAATTTTAAATTTAAAACCAAACCACGAACCACTATGAATAAAAGAAAAAGGAAGAAAGAGTAAGAGAAGAAAAGAAAAATATACTTGATCACACGACTTGAACGAAAAAAGGCGCGAAAAATGTTGCCGTGTGTCGCTGTTCACCATAGACCCTATTCATAAATGGCGGCCGATTTATTTATTCTTTTATATTCATGCTAATCAGCCCAACTAGCCTCATTTTAGAGCAAAAATTCTTTTGAATCTTGCACATGCTAACGAGGCTAGTTGGGCTGATTAGCATGAATATAAAAGAATAATAAACCGGCCGCCATTTATGAATAGGGTCTATGGCAAAGCACGGTGAAACCGCTCGATCTGGAAAGAACGAACGAGCACATTTCAGTTAAGTTGTGAAAATGCCTTCTTATTATTGGCTTTGAAATATGGTATCAGATGCTTTATACTTCCTCGAAATTGTTCCTAAACATTGTTTGAAGCGGATTGAAACCGAAAGATCTCACCATTACGGCTGTAGGAGCTAAAATGAGCAAATTTGTAAGCTTATCTTTTCGCACCGCGGAACGTTTATAAGTTTAATATGTGCGATTTTTGTCGAACTCAGTGGAGAAATTATTTATGAACTGGAACAGAGACTCTCTGTGCAGCTCAAAAGCCGTTGTTTTTGATTGATTGATTTGATTGATTGGTTGTTAATTGAGGAAAGAACAGCTTATGTGTGGTCTAAAGATGCGGGTTCTTTATAGCGAATGGTCGATGTCAAAACAACAACAAGGACAATTCAACGTTTAAAAAACATGGTGTTTTGGAAAGCTTGGTGATAAAGTAGACTGAAAAGCCACATCAAGTGCAGGTAACGATTTTTTTAACGTTTATTTGTGTCCAAATGCATTAATTTTTGTCAGACTGCATTGGTGGTAGTTCTTTCAAATCGGACGGCTTTTCGCTCCGTTCAGCCGCATACTTGTTCAATTTGTTTTTCAATTCTGAATTGAACTCCACGATTGTCTGTCATTTTATAGCTGTATTTTATGTAAGTCTGTCGCTGTTTTGTAATAGGTAGACTTTTCACTTCGTAGAAAACCTCGGTTTGTGAAATACTGTTATAATAATGTTAGTCATTATTTAACAAATTGTAAGCACATTGCGCCGCAAAGATAAGAAACTCATATTATAAGCTCTGGTTTTTGGCATTCAGTCACAGTTTTTACTTTACTTACTATGGCTTGAAATTCTTTATAAAAGTTCTTACAAATCTAATTAAAAACCATGCCATGTGAAGGTAAAACTAATACGTCCCAGTATATAAGTTAAATATAGTGTGAAATTGTAATTTAAATTAAAACTGTCAAAAATTATAAGCCACACGATTCGTGAAACTTCGATTCGTGAAACTTTAAACGTACGCGTCACAACACGAAAGCGTGAAAGACGTAAAACTTATCTTGAAAACTAGGCTTTTCAATCAACTCAGCTTATCTAAAAAACAATAAAGTACTTTTCTTCTGGCTCTTTTCCTATAAATGACGCCCCAGGCACGTCTTCTTCAGAAAGTCTGAGAGACATTCCGCTAAAGCTCACATATTTTGCGCGAAGGTTCGCGCGAGACTCCCACGCTATGCGGAAGGAATGCCGGTCTATTAGAAAAAGCTGTCATTGGATAGCTACAATTGGACACCACGTGACCGCAGCCAATTACGTAAGAAATAGGCGCGGATGACCAATCACAATTGAGAATTTTGTTATTGATACGTTTAGTATATGTAATCGCATGGGTCCGAGTAAAATTAAGGATTAATATCACTTGTGTTTTCAGAAGCTGTAGAAATTGCCCGAGTCGCGAATTTCTACAGCTTCTGAAAACACAAGTGATATTAATCCTTAATTTTACGAGAGAACATGCGATTACTTGTTTATAACATAGCGGGCAAAATTATAGGGAAACCTTTCAAACTTTTTAAGAGTACTACTCGAAGTGAAAATACTCTCGCAAATTGACAAGAAAAACTTTTCAACTCACTGTCCCGGGTTGAATAAATTTCTAATCGGTCAAAGATACATTTGGCTGTTATGTGCATCTACAGAACCTAGCCTAATTTTTATCGATAAAAGACACTTTACGACAAAACTAAGCAAGTTTTATTTAGCGTGCCTGTGTTTTAAGTTTTTGCCGCATTGATAACAAGAACAAATGGCGATTTCAAACTTGCTTGCTTGCACGTTTGGCAATTTAATTGCTTTCTTTCACTTCTTTTAGCCTTAATTATTTTTTCTCCTGTTAAACACGGACCCGCGCTATAAAAGGCATAGCTCCGCCCCCTCTTTGTCACACCATCACTGCTTAGCTTCAACGGCTAATCAAAGATGGCTGACACTGCGAGCTACACGGAGGAAGACCGTTGCCCCCAAAAATAGGTCTAATTCTACCTTCACCAGTTCAATCTTGTATAGGATTTATCTTTCACGAAAATAAAACTAAAAACATTATTTGAATTTATGCGCCTTTTAGCATGAATATAATATTTTAGCTTGCCAAATTTGAATTTCGCGCCGGTTACGGTTCTCCATTGGCTAGAGGATGCACGTGATGTTTCTGCAAAATCGATTCTGTTAAAGTTCTTTTCTTTAGGTCCGCAGAAATCCGCATATATTCAATGAAGTGATGGAATTTTAAAACCTTTTGCCGCCATGAATGAATTTCTTCGAGGTCTTCAACGTCGCAAACTGGCCTGCATGCGCCTTGTAAATCCAAGTTTTAACACAAATAATCGCTTCCTGTTTGGCGTAAAATGCTGTAATTCACCTGTAGAATTTCTTTCTGATGTATCATTCGATTTCCTTCCATGTATCTCCGGCGAAACATGCGAGTGCTCCGTTTGTAAGCAAACTGAATGCGACGAGAACAACGCGCTCAACCAATCACGAGTGAGAAATGTTTATGCTCAACCAATCAGGATCAAGTAATCATGCCCTTTGATTACCAAAAGTGCCCTCGTGATTAAGAAAAAATGCCCTATGTCTCAGCCAATCAGCATTCAGTAATTTTGCCCGCTATGTTATAAAGCCAAAAATCAAACAAACAAAAAACAAACCAGAATTTAACTATTTCTACTTGCACTATAACTTGCATGTAGACGATGAAGGGAATCGTGTTATAATCGCGTTCGAAGAACGCAATCCTAATTTCGTGTTGGTTATCCCGTGGTTTATGTGCAGTAAAATTTGAGATTTTTTGGTAGACGGTCTTCCAAATGGCTGCCCCTATTGGTTTTTTTCAGGGGCTTATTTCCGCCGGAAATTCCTTCGAACGCGTCTCCATAATCCGTGATTACTGCTAGTTTATAGTTGTGTTGAATCTACTTGAGAAGCAAATTCTTGGAATTCTAATTGTAAAACAGTTGATCGCAACACTGATTAGAGCGGACCAAAGTAATTACACTGACCAATCACAGAACTCGCAGACAATCCGATGAACCAATCAGAACTCGAAGCAATTAGCCGGCGCCAAGCGCGGGAAAACGCGTGCGAGTAAGTCACGATTGGTTTTGGTTTCAATTCTGATTGGTTAATAAAGTGGCGCGAGATTTTTTAGCCAATCAAAACCAAAACCAAAGCAATTGCGAAATTACTTTCGACACTCAATTGAAAAGCGCTCTATGAATCTCTATGAATTTTCGTTTATATATATATGTTTTTTTTTTCATTCCAAAGGTCTTGACTAAAGCCAAATGGAGGTTAATCTGTAAATACACATTTAATTTTAGAAAACATATTTCGATACAAACATGGCAAAATATAGATTGTTTTTAAATTTATATCACAACTGTTACGGGAACAACTCACAATGGGAATTATTTGCAAATGAGAAGGGTTAAGTTAAATACAATTGAACGGATCGATGACAAATATGAATGAATAAATGAATAAAAAAAGTCATTTTAAATTATTCACAGTCATTTACTCTGACGAAGGTAGCAGAAAAGCTGCCGAATTTTTTATCATGAACACTAACTGCCCAAACAGAGAAAAAAATATAATTATATTCTATGAGAAAAAAGTTAACAATTAATTATATAAAATTATAACATGATGTGGCTGCTTGTTTAAATTACCCGAGCTACTCACAGTTAAAGGCGCAATCACTTATTTGAATTTTCAATTTTCTTATTTCTCAAAATTTTACAAATCCTTTGAGAAAAACTATTTCCTCCCAAGCATACCCAAAAATCACCCAAAAATTTACAAAAGACCCCATAACATAGATTCATGAAATGAGCGAAGGGATTTTGGATTGCTTGAAACGTGAACGAGATATTCCCATTAAACCCGTGTTAAGTGGCGGAAAAATGGCATTAAGGTAGAGGGGTATAGAGACTTTGCGAGGCTGCGAGACCCTTGTTTAAAAATTCGAGTCCGAGACTCCAATTGCTGGAAAATGTCGGGCTGATAGTACTAAAACAGCTTAAAACGTGACTGAAATCTCCAACAGAAACTGAGATTTACGAGAAAAATTTACGAGGCTCCGAGATCCAAATTAACAAACTTCGAGACTTCGAAAATTATAGCGAGCCCGAGATTCCGAGACTCCAATTTCAAATGCCGAGAATTCGAGACTCGGTGAATATTTTCCGAGACGCATCATTTCCGATAGACCATTCTATACCCCTAGGTAGAGTCCCCCTTAAATGTCTTTGGTTAAGGATGGCCAGGATGGAAATGGATTGCAACTTGAAAAAGCTGGCCATTTTTTTTTTTCAAATTCTTCCCGTGAGTATATATATTGGAAAAATCGGGTAAAACGCATTGTTAGTTGTTCTTCCTCCGAGGAATGACTTGATGTTATCATCTCGGTGTTCCAAGAGCAATTTAATGTAATATATATAGTTAGGCTTATCCTAACAGCGGCGCCCTCTGAAGACCCTCTGAACAAGCTTAACTAAGATGAAACTTAACTAATAGGTGAAAGGTCGGAAGCACAAGAATTAAAATTAATATTGACGACCGGGCTATTTTTCAATTTTAGCAATTCTCAAAAACAGTATTACCCGACCGTCTGCACAGTACATTTAGACCGTACAAAAGTTCACAAAAACAACTTTTTCTCCGTCTAGAATAACTATTACGACTATTTTCCGAATAAAATATACTTGTTGCTTGTCACAAAATGCCCGAGAAACTAATTTGGAAACCAAAATTGCAAAAATACACAAACATATTTGCATAAGGCGACGCGAGTATAAAATCTAAGTCTTGTTTTGTTTACATAAAATCGCTTTTCAATCTATGTAATGAATGAACAAACACATAAAAATGGACAACACAATCTTCTTTCGAAAAATTTTATTCAAATCTCCATTAGTTTATGTTTAAAAGCAAAACGCAAAACGCGCATCGAGGCCGAGCCGTGTCTTAGATGAAATTCAAGAAATTAATACAACTGAATTTAAGCTACACGTTTACGAGAACACATTAACAAAAAGTCAATCACAGATTGATATCAAGATAAATTCCCATCAAAAAATGTAATTTGTTTTACCTTTAAGTCCCTCCGGCGACTACTGTGCTTGGAAATTCTTTAAATCTCCGCTTTGGTGCTGAAATCCGTAAAACGAACCCATCTCTCGCATTGCTAAAAACGTATATAGTTCCTCGAAGCAAGATTTTATCCCTGAAAGCTCTTCTTTTTCCACTAAAGCGGCTTCTGAGTATCCCTTAATTAGCATCCCTGTCTTGAGTACTGAAACCACGAAAAAATGCAGGAAAATAACGACTTTAATTTAAACCGTTTTCTCCGCTCAGTAAACACAGCAAAACATCAAAGTGTTTTCCCAGCTGACGTGACATTCGGCCGTGTAACCGCGCGAAAAAAAAGCCTCGCTTTGGTTTCAACATGACGTCGTACGCGCATGTTTTGCGACGTCATACGCGCCCGCGAGCTAGTCCTGCGCGACGGAGCTACCTGCGCGACGGAGGGCGGAGGGCACACGCGCGCCCGCGAAACATTCCGCTAGCCATGACCATGAAAAATGACGGGCTTGGTTCTATGAGTATGGGGCTGCGCAGCCGGGGCTTCGGCCCGGCGAGTGCTCCGCTATTAAGCAAAGGTAGCTTGTTAATGTTTAGTGCAGTTTTGACCAAACACAGTAATATCCCTGTGACATTGCCCCTTTAATATACGACGCCTTTTAACAGTTATCGTAATAGACGTCTCTTGAGTCTGGAGGCGCTTAGCACTTAAGCGCTTTGACAACGTTGTGACACAATTGACCGTTGATCATTTCTTTCACAGAACGTCAATAGACTACCTTCTTATAAACTTAGCTGTTGCAGACATGACGGTGGCCATGTTTTTTGTAATACAATACATATTTATCCACACATTCACCCACCCAAATGGAGTGGCTGGTACAGTGTTCTGCAGATTGTTGACGGGGGGAAACTTGGCCTGGGTCGGAGGTGCCTCCTCGGTTTTCACACTGGTTACCATAGCGATTGAACGGTACTTTTCCGTGATGTATCCCCATGGAAACAAAAGAAAACTCACTAATCGCAAACTTAAGGTGTGTTTGTAACTATTTAATTTGCAAAATTTATTTTTGCAAAAATTTAACATTTTGCAAAGTTTACACAATTCTTAACTTTTCGAAAATGTAAGGTGGCTCTGAACCCCTTCCCAATAATTTTATTAAGTAATAGTCCTGGTAAGAACTAGGCAACCTAACGGCAAGGAATGCAGAAAGGTGTTACTTGTGATATTGTTGAAACCGTCCACCTCATTGGCTAAAACGTGAAAATCTTCCGTCACTTAACCAGGTAGTGCATTTATTTCTGTCTAGTTTACTAATTGGTTCCCTTTTAGGGAGAACTATTCTGAGTTTTATTGCAACCAAAATTCTATGTGGGAAACGTGTAAAATTAGAAGCCTTTCTTGGCCATTGTTTTGGAGTTTGACGATTGGATGAAATCTTGTAGCACAAAAGAAATATCACTTTAAAATAAAGTTCCGGTACAAACTAAACAATCTTATGTGGGCAAAGCGAAATGCCGCGGAACAATAGAGCATTGACTAGTTCTTACACGCATTGTTACTTAAACTTTGTAAAAAGTTGTATATTGACAACTCGATAAAAAAATGGGGGCAACAGATATTGTTTTCAGTTACAAACACTTAAATCTAAAATTAAGGGTGTTTATAACAGGTTATTTGTTACTAAGGTAACATGCAAAGTCACGGCGATGACCATAACTTGTTCAACATTGACTGTGCATTTGTTTGATACCAGTATTGTAGCACTAACGGATAAAGAGTGTTAGTATTAAACCATCAAAGTATAAGCGATGGAAAATGCTGAAAACTTTTGCGAGCCACCTTAAAGGCCCATCGTCACTTACCGTGATGCACCGCGCATTGTTTATTTTGATTTGGACTCACATAAATGCGATCTCTCGCGAAGTGAAATGTTTGCCTCTCATCTCCAGGAAGAAATGAACACTGAGTTTGAAATTTTGTTTGACATTAATTTTAAAATTTATTAGTCCCAAGAAGCGGTCCTGTTAGATATCAAAAGCCCGTATAACATGTCTCGCATTTAGTCTGAAGCCGCTCAACCCGCCTTAGTGTAGCTACAGGTAGCCCAAGCTATATGTGTCACAGTAACCGTTACGAGCGAAATTATAAGGATTTGTATGAGAAAAAACGGTCCATTCTTGGAGCTAAAAAATACGAACAAGATTTCAATAAAAATTGCCTACCTTACTTCGCTTGTGTGTTTCCTTGTCTCCTGTGTGGTTTTTGGAGCGATGTAGAGCGTTTCCAGTGAGTTTTAGTTCCATTGCTTTCTCTCTATATATCCTTTCCCAAGGTAGGGCACTTCAACCGAAAGGCCGAGCGGATTTCCTGAAGGAAAACCGCCGTAAATTCGCTCCAAACCCTCCGATTGCCTCGAGAGAGGTTTGAGCATTTTCTGTTGTTTACATCTCCAGGGAGCATTATTCATTCCGGTGGAACAGTCACGGTTATCAATGTAAGATTCAAATGTCAACGGCACAGTATCTGGAAAACGAATGTACGAAAAAATTACAATGAAAAGATTCGAAGAGAAATCTTAACTAGTAGGCAATCTAATTATAATATACCTATTTCCTTTCCACTCACGACCGAATTTCTGAGCCAAACCTTCTGAAGGTTCTCGTTTCTTGACAGCCGGCCTCGAGCCTTCGGCGGCGTTGCTTAGAAAACGTATCAGTAACGATGGAAAATAAAAGAAAACATACAAAAACAAGATGCAATGCCTTGAATATGAACTAAATATTTGAAAGAAATGATCTTGAAGTTAATAGACGATACAGATTCCCCGATGTAAACGGATTTTTTTAGGAATCAAACTTCCCCGACACAAAACTGATTTTCGTGGCCCCAGAAATTCTAGAACGCCCGCAATGAATCACGGTAAGTGACGATGGGTCTTTAAATTTAGCATCTTAATAATCTCAGAATCGAGGCGTACGTTTGCGGATGAGATCAGAAAACGATCAAACGGTCATTAAAAAAATCAGGCCGGCTAACTTTTACAGAATGTTAAATTTTATTCATTAAGTTAATTCTTTAGCGCTCGTTATGTAATCTTATAACATTTTATTTCTGTTACTTTAAGGTAGTCATACCTTGTTCTTGGATATTTGGAGTGATTATGAATGGCCCAGAGTTTCTGGCTAAAAACTATGACAAAGAACTGGATTACTGCACTCAGATGTTTCCTGAAGAGTGGATGGGCAAGGCTTACAGTTTGTTTTGGTTTCTGATGCTTGGTATTTTTCCAGTCTCACTGATGGCTACTGTGTACTCAAGAGTCATATACACTTTGTGGTTCAAGCGAGATGAGCGAAATCAGCAAAATTATCGTCAACAGGTTTGAGACTAAATTAGAATTATTTGGATATTTACACCTTATTCGACGGTTTAACAGATAATACGCGCGGATATTTTACGAGTTGCGTGGTATTTTTTGAGCCCTACAAGGGCGAGGAAAAATGCGAGCAATGAGTAGAGTGTCCGCACGTATCTGATCTGTTAAACCATCGAATAATGGGCTTTTTATTCAACTGAAATTCCATTCAATTTTATTTCTGTATCTTCAAACCGGGATACAAAGGTGTAATACGACAATCTTTTGTGTAATACGCTCGAATATTTTGCTTGTACTCTTTTCTTTATTAAGTAAAATGACGTCACAGCCTAATAAAAAAAACATATAGATGGGATTTGAAGTGTCTAACGATATCGCCAGTATTACTAGTGCGAAGCAAGCGCAGAAGTGAACGTGTCGGTGACTTGAAGATAATGGACGATATATATAAGCTTTATTTATACATAAAAAATCATCATTACATGGACGATGCATGCTTTACATTCGTTTGTAATTGCTTTTGCGTTTGCAATTTTCACACGTGAAACAAGCGTAAATACAAACGCAAACCTAATGCGCGTGTTTTTTGCGTTCACGCGCGTCCATTTACATTTTGCTGATGCGTTCTTTGTAGCATCACATTTTTGAACCACTGCTCACCCCACATAACTAATAGTCTGGGATGAATGCCTCTCAAACTCTTGTTTTACCACAATTGCCGCTAAACTCGCAACCTGATTGGTCGACGTGAGTGGTAAATGAGAGTCCAGACAACGGTGCTGACGCTAACATCACGCGCGCTTAAAAAAAAACAAAAAAAACAATCAGATTGCGAGAAAGTTATAGACAACGCTTGCTCTTTCCTTGCTGTCACGTTTTGTAAGAAGACTTCGATTTTTCCTTGTATTTTTTTCTAAATATTGTTGTAAAAAACAAATTTCTACCGGTTTTCCGTTGTGTGGACTCTTATTCACCACGATTTACGTCATCACATGGTCAAAATTTGTTGCTGACTCACTCGGCCGCGCCTCGTGAGTCCGCAACATTTTGACCATGTGATGACGTAAATCGTGGTAAATAAGAGTCCACACCACGGAAAACCGGTGGAAATTAATTAATTTTATGTTCACTCTCGCGGTTCTTCCCTCTTCTCAGGGGTATTATTCGATACCCGATATTCGGTGAAACGGAGGCGTCCAGACGATAATCACAAAAAGTTAATAGCTTTCAGTAGTGGAAGGAGCTTTCAGAAATCGCCACTTGTGTGGGTCACTCGAAACACGATGTATGCCGAGGATCCTAAGAGAAGTGTGTGTTAAGTGGTTATACACCATTTGTTCATGCATGTATTTAAACTGTTCGATTATTGAAT
This sequence comes from Dendrophyllia cribrosa, assembly GCA_024195265.1. Classification (NCBI taxonomy): domain Eukaryota; kingdom Metazoa; phylum Cnidaria; class Anthozoa; order Scleractinia; family Dendrophylliidae; genus Dendrophyllia; species Dendrophyllia cribrosa. The sequence goes on along the minus strand of JAJLRJ010000009.1, from coordinate 36,283,759 downwards.
CAGATCTTATTATAAATTGAACGGTGTGTGATGAAGGTTAGAAAGTACAAAATTCAATGCTGTCAGTGTCATCTTGATCTTGACGCAGTTTGCTAGCTGGCTGATTCAACCAGCTACTTTATCACACCCCTAAGGAAAGTTTGTGTTGAGTTCTTCGAGTTCATTTTTTCATGGCTATAAACTGATCGATATTTGTTCCATTTTACACAGGGTATAATTAAGATTCGAAAGCGAGTCACCTTGATGGCCATCACTGTCAGCATCATATTCGCAATTTGCTGGCTGGCTGACACAACAACATACCTTCTGGCTTATTTTGCACCCAACCACACCGTTGGAGATATAGCCTATGATACCACGTCCACGATGATCATGTTTAATTCCGCCATCAACCCCATAGTGTATGCTTTAGTCAATAAAAGGTTCAGGGAGAAAATAAAGGGAATGATGTGCTGCGCTAGTCGCTCAACAAACAGGATTTATGCTACAAGGGAATCACTGAGGATGGACGTTGCCACAGATCCGAAACAAACAACTGGAGAAAGCGTCAGGGAATGATTATATAATTTCCTCGAGTGCTACTCAATGTACCATATTATGCCATCGGAAACTAAACTATTCCCAGTTTGCTGGTAGTCAAGATCTAAATTATTGCGTCGACGAAGGAGACGCTCCTAATCTTGTCGGCTAGGCGGAACGAATCGAGAAAAGTGTCGGTACCAAATCTGCGCCATCTTGAAACGTCACAATAGTATCCAGCATGCTTAGCGCGTCGTCTAGGCGGAACGAATCGAGAAAAGTGTCGCTACCAAATCTGCGCCATCTTGAAACGTCACAATAGTATCCCGCATGCTTAGCGCGTGTTTTGACCTGCGTGCGCACTTTTTTGCTACAAAGTTCCACAACTACAAGCCGGCCCTAAATTAAGAAAGACCCAGAAACATGCCTGAAACGCGAGTGCCATGTCACAACGAGGTACCTAAGGAGACGCACTTTAATCTGTGATTACTTCTAGTAGTACAACTTATATCATCAAACTATAGCTTCCGGTATTAACAGGTTATTAAAACCGTCTCGCGAATGATTCGCTCTAATGAACGGCAAGATCTTGAAACGTCAACTTTTGTTCACGAATTGTTGAATATATCGTATTTCACTCCCCTACCGACGCAGCACCATGTTTCTTTAGAATCAGAAACCCAAGCGGGTTGAAACGTGCAACTGTCTCTTGTGCGCTTCAAAACAAACTTCCCTTTTATTCAATTTGCTAAGAAGTTGTTACAGCCATATTTGGAAAATCAAGATAAAAATATTAACCAATCAATTCGCTTGGACAACTTGCTTCCAATCTCCCTGGACCGAGGGGTTTCTAAATACGGTACCAAGCAAAAAATGAATATTTGGAAGATGCGAATGCGCGTTACACGTTTCAACCCACTTATGGGTTTCTGTTAGGGTAGTCCTGCACTTGTCCAAACGATGTCTGTGATTCGCTAAGAAAACAATAGATTTGTCCCGCTGAGATAGGGAATAGGGATAGGGGCATTGTTCAAGTGATATATCAATTGTATCGTTCACCAATCACAGACATCGTTTGGACAGCTACGATCCCGCTCTTCTGTTAGAATCTTATCCCTTTTAACGCCGCCTGGTTAACTCAGTTGGTAGAGCGCCCGTCTGCAGAGCAGGAGGTCTTTGGTTTGAATCCCGGAAAGACCAACACTCAGGGTCTCTAAATAACTAAGGACGAAGGTGCTGCCTTTGCTATGACGTCTGCAAATGGCTAGACCTTCACATCGCTGGAGAAATGGCGGTCCTGCTTTCGATGGGGATGTAAAAGAACCATGCACTGAGGACGTAACAAAACCCTAGCTGTGGCCACCTTCAGTGCCATACATTGGTAATGGTGGGATGGGTGATGGACCGATAGTGGTTGCCTGACGTGCTGACGTCCGATCTCATTCTCATAAGATCTCATAAATGTACATGTATGTAAGGCACCATGAGACGCAATTTTTGATATGTGCGCTATATAGGTCATCCATCCATTCATTGATTCATTTAAATCTTGATGTATGTACAAACTCGCCAATTTGATTGACTTTATGAATATTTAAGCCTTTAGAGTTAATTGTACGAGATTGATAGACAATTGCTAAGCATTTCGTAGTTCGCGATATATATCCCCTATACCTTTTATGAATAGAAAATATTAATAAAAAAAAACATTCTCTCACCTTTTCTTTTTCCAGAGAAGTGATGGGAAAATATAACTGAAAACATGTTTAATTAACACAACTAAATACTAAATACAATGTACCAGTCCAATTACTTCCCCTCGTTCGTTCAGATAGTCTTTAAATTCAATTGGGTTTGATTAAAATTTTTATTGAGTCCAAATGCCTTTATGTTCTGGACATTTTCAGTAAGTTTCATTGCCATTTGTGATAATAAGACTACACACATTCTTCTTAGGTTTCTGTTGAATTCATCTTCTGTAATGAGTATAACATTAAGACGATATAGAACGTGTAACTCTTTTCTCCTTTTATTTTTCAACACAGATCGCACGAGGTAGAAGTTACCCACAATGCATTCCTAATACGGAAATAGATAAATGACGTAACAAAAACATAACTCAACACCCCCACTTGTTTTTATCACCTAAAATAGGATGAAATCATAACTCAGATTAATTTTAATTGCTACTTTAACATCCAAACGGGAATGTCTTGAACTTATTCATTTTAACCTTTGTTGCGGGTTTGGTGAAAATGTCAGCTACCATATTCTCAGTCGGGCAATATACAATATCTATTTTACCATCCAAAAATACATCACGTAAGAAATGATGTCTGATGTCAATGTGCTTAGATCTCTGTCTGTTGATCGGGTTTTTACTTAGAGCTATGGCCCCTTGGTTATCCCCATACATCATGGTACACTCATATGATCCCATTCCCATGTTATTTAATAACTGAGTTAAGTAAAGGCTTTCCTGAGTCGCGGCTGCTAACCCTATATACTCAGCCTCACAAGTGGAAAGAGCAACAGTAGGTTGTCTCCTGGATTTCCATGATATAAGGGGGCCGTCCTTGGACAAACTAAAACAGTACCCTGTGGTACTCCGTCTGTCTTCCAGTGATGATGCCCAATCTGAATCACTATAAGCAATCAGGTTCAAATCATCATCACCTTTTGCAAAGCACAGTTCATAATCTATAGTGCCATTTAAATATCTTAAAACATGCTTAGCAGCCACCATGTCTTCTAATTTAGGGCAAGACAGTTTCTGTGAAAGTTTACTGACAATCCAACCGATATCTGGTCTGGTACATGACATTGCATAGATTAAACTTCCTACAATCTCACGGTATTTCTTGTGGTCAGTTAACTCGCTTCCACTTTCCCCCCAAGTTCTGTTCGCATGGAGTTGTTCTGGGTTTACAATTTGTCATTCCAAATCTATCAAGCATCTTGCTTATGTATCTCTTCTGGTTGATCTTAATCACCCCATCAGTTTGGTCAAAATCTATACCCAAAAAATAAGAAATTCTGCCCAAATCTTTCATTCTGAATTTGTGTTTCATGCTTTCCTTGAAATGATTCATTGGGTCCACATTATTTGAGGCTATGACTAAGTCATCAACCCAAACAATCACAATGACTATATCCCCATCAATTTGTTTGCTATAAACACAATGATCTACTGGGTTTCTGTCAAAACCATCCCCTATCAGATGCTCATGTAATATCTTATTCCAGTTCCTGCCTGACTGTTTAAGAGCATAAAGGGATTTCTTTAATTTGTACACCATCCTCTCTCCATTCTCTGATATCCTTTTAAAGCCTTCTGGCTGGTCCATGAATATTTCATGGTCTATAGGTGCATGTAAATATGCAGTTTTAACGTCCATCTGGTGGACTTCGAGGTTGAACTGTGCTGCCAGTTGCATAAGGATTCTCACTGAGGAAATGCTAGCCGTGGGCGCAAAAGTCTCTTCATAGTCTATTTCCTCTACTTGACTATATCATTTTGCAACATATCTGGCCTTAAATGTTTCAGAGCCCTCTGCACTTTCTTTTATGGTATATACCCATTTTCCCCCTACTGCATTTTTACCCTCAGGTAGTGTGGATAACTCAAAGGTATCATTCTCGATTTCTTCTTTCATTGCTTGTTCCCACTCTATAGCTTGAGGTGAGTTCATGGCCTCGGTGTAAGTCTGTGGTATTCCCCTAACCCTATAGCAGTAACCAATACTGGTGTAGGCTGAATCATCATCTGCTTCATTTAGATCGGTAATGAATTCCTCTAGGTATTTGAGGGTTTTCCTTTCCCTTTGGGGGTACCTTTTAGTCTGATCGTGGTTATCTTTAACCTCTTCATCACTCTCCTGGTTTGTTCCACTTTTCTCATGTTGGTAATTGTTTTCATTACCCAATGAATTGTCTGTGATGGCTTCACAGTTGGGGGCAAATGTACCATTTTGGTTTTGGCTCAATCCATTTGTTTCAGCCTCATTTTCAGGTTTTCTATAGAGACTCAAGTCCTCCCCTGGTATGTCATGATCAGTCTGGGTTTGTTGTTCTGCACTATCCTTTCTTATGACTTTGATAAGTCTGTGTTTCATGACTTTGCCACTATCTGGGTGATAAACCAGATATGCAAGGCTGTTCTTATCATATCCTACAAACACTCCCTTTGTGCACCTCGAGTCCAACTTCTTTTGATTATGTTGGTACGTGTGACATTCTGATCCAAACACCAACATTTTGGAGAGATCTGGTTTTCGACCAGTTAACATGAAATAGGGTGTGTTCTCTAACCTATTATTATAGCACCTATTTCGAATGTGGGCAGCAGTCTGAATGGCATATGGCCATGTAGCTTTAGGTAATTCGGTTTCAATTAACAGGCACCTGCCCATTTCAAACAAGGTCCGCCAGTGCCTTTCGGCTGAACCGTTCTGATGGGGGGAGTTAGGGCAGGATGTTTCATGTTTCATGCCTCTCTCTCTAAGGAGAGTCTGAAAGACATTACTCATAAATTCGGATCCATTGTCAGATTTCATGCACTTAAATTGGCCATATGGGGAACAGTCAACCAGGAACTTCTCTGTTGCTAGTGGGGTATCGCTCTTATTTTTGAGAAAATAAACAAATACTGCCCAAGAAAAATCATCAGTAAAAGCAATGCTATACTTAAAACCTTCCCTTGACACTGGGTCAATAGGACCTGCTAAGTCTGTGTGCACCATTTCTAAAGGCTTAGTAGCTCTCGCATCCGGTCCCTTATTTCTATTATTTACAAACTTGCCCTCTGTGCATGTGTTACATTCTAACTTAGTTTTATCGAATTTTCCTGAGATATTCATGCCATCTACTACATTCTGTGATTTTACAATATCTTCGACATTACAATGACCTAATATTTCATGCCATGTTTGAATATCATGTGAGACGCTTACCTTATCACTACTGTTTTCACATTGCTCAAAAGTATTCAAATAATACAACTGACCATGTTCCTCGATGGTGAAAGTGGTACCATCTTTATGAACAAGTTCATTATGACCTTGGTGGAATTTAAGTTCAGCTCCATTTGATGTGGCAGCTTTCACAGAGAAAATATCTTGAGGGTGTGATGGTATGTAGAGTGCATCTTTCAATACAGTCTTTACTTGCTTTCCATTTACATCCTTCAGTACTACCTCTGCATCTCCTCGTTTGACTGCTATATTCTTAGTCTGCGTTCCATCCGCCAATTCCATGGAATGTTCTACCGGGTTAAAAGTTCCGTCTACTCGTTTCAGCGTGTCGGTTGTAACAATATGGGATGTAGCTCCTGTATCAACTAGTAATCCTTTGGGATTGTTGCGTCGGGTTGTGTCATCATATATTCCAAAAGTGAAGATTTGTTCGCCGTCAGTGGTTTTACTTTGATCACTGAAAGTGGCTTGTTTTGTTTTGTCCTTTCGTTGTTGATGCCTTCTGCATTCATCGTCAGTGTGCGTTGTGCTCTTGTGAAAACTGCACCACTTTGTTGCTTCAGCTTTCTCGGGGCAATCTTTAATAAAGTGGCCTTTTTGTCTACAACGGTAACACGTTGGAGATGTTGGGAATCCAACGCTCATCACTTGATCTGCCTTCGGTTTTGCATTGAACTTTTCCGTTTCTTCGAAGCTTCTTAGCTGGCATTTGAACTCGGTGAAGGTTATTTCACTAGTGCTCTGGGTAATATGAATTGCTAATGGTTTGTAAGATTCAGGCAGTCCTTTTAGGATCATGGCTATGGTCAATCATCGCTGAGCGTTTCCTTGGCGTTTCGTAGAGCTGTGATTGACTTTTCAGCCCTTATCAAGTACTCTGTGATTGTCTCGCTCGCTCCTTTTTCAAGTGATGTCAGCTCGGTGTAGAGTGTTATGATTCTTGGCTTACTCTGACTGGCATAATGCTCTCGTAAGATCTTCAGGACCTTTCTGCCGTCGTCGGTGGCTTCCCTCATTATCAATGACAAACTTTTATCATCCAAGAACTGTATTAGTTCTGCGTAACACTCCTCATTTTTGGCTGCGTTGGGTTCTTCATCCGACGGCAGAATTGTCTCTTTCAGTTTCAGCATTCTCAGATGCCCAAGGAATTTGGCCTCCCATAACTCATAGTCGTTCTCATCTCCGGTAAATGTCAACCTTTGCCATCTTGACTCTCTGCTGGGCCCATAACCTGTTGAATTCATCTTCTGTAATGAGTATAACATTAAGAAGATATAGAACGTGTAACTCTTTTCTCCTTTTATTTTTCAACACAGATCGCACGAGGTAGAAGTTACCCACAATGCATTCCTAATACAGAAATAGATAAATGTCGTAACAAAAACATGACTCAACAGTTTCAACTGTATGTAATTGGCGAATGTCTTTTCCGTGGAAATAAACCAAATTCTGGTGTCGTTGAAGGAATCAATTTCTGCATTTCCTTTCAATTATGCATGAAACCACAGCGAGCTCTCAGCTGATTGATTAAGTCGTTCTGATTAAGGATACGTGCCTTGCGCCCAGCTAATGGCAACTAGCTTGTGTGACCTAGATATACTCATACCAAACCGATCATGTACGCAAGGTGCATCCCGTCCTTGCAGACCCATTCATCAACGTGAAGGGAGTCCGTAGGAAGCTACCGAGCTTCCAAGAGAGGCCAATACACAAGTTGGTGTTCATGTTGACTTGCTGCTTACGTCCACACCCCCTCCGTAACTTGAAGAACATTAAAGCTATGCCTATGAAACGTGTAGGGTTTATAGTACGTCCAAAATTATTAATATTAAGTTAGGTAACGTGACGCGAGAACACAATAAGATGCGGGAATAGAACATATTCGTATTCTCGGTATTGAACTGGAACTAGCTTGCAGTCGAGGCTCATGTAGGGAAATATCATTAAAATATTTGCATATAAAAAGGTTGGCCGCCATCTTGAATTTCTAGATAAAAGCACCAAAATTGAGTCAAAATTAATTAAAATCAAAAGAAAAATTGCTAGAATAATTTTATCGGGGTAAGGTTAAATACGGTTAAGTTTTAATTGGGAAAATCCGAATTCGGATTTTGAAATCCAAAAAAAGGATTTTTTGTTAAAATCCAAAAACGGATCACGAACCATTGAGATTCATCAGATCAAATCCAAATCCGGACTTTTGAAATTCGTGATCTGAGTTTTATTTGGGGAATAAATTAATTCGTAAAACGCACATCTAACAAGCGGTGATTCGAACAACGTTACTCCTTTCGTTCGCTTTTTTGCTTCTTTCACGTTTTCATGTCATGGGCAATTCAGGTAAGATTTTTTTGCATGTGTTAGAAACTTAATGTATTTCGAAGCAGAGAGAAAAACACAAGCAAGTAAATATTGGTTCATTTGCATACAAACGATTTTTACTCATGCGCATAGCGCGCATGAGGTATGTTTCCGGCTTCGTTTTTCTTGTTATTTTTTGTGTCAAGATTTTGCATGCAAATTTATGCATGCATATTTTAGTGTACGCGAACTCGCCCCTGCCTCCCCTAGAAAGTTATTTTTGTCCCCTATTGTTATAAAAGGCTTCACGAAGGTTAAACCAATTAGAATCCGTCTACTGATCGCATGTCTGGGTTTTATGGGGGGACTAGAGAGAACCGGTTTTCCATTACCAGAATGTAAACACGCCTTTTAAGACTTCGAAATGGAAAGAAATAGTCCTTAAGACGATTTGTATGCCTTTGAAGTGGCGGTTAGAGAGCTGAAAGCGATGGAATCTTCCTGTTAGGTTCAGCATCCATTTATCACAAAGCGGGACATGTCTTCCTTCGAAGCGCGAAGCGGAAGACTTTACTAAGAATTTTCAAGCATTCCTGGAAAACTACGGTAAAGAAAATAACATTTTTGAATGTCCATTTACTTTGTAAGAAACACTGCAAATTGTGATCAAACTTGTTCGAATGTTTTCTTCTTGAAGCCAATAATCACGGTAAATTAACGGCACGCTAGCTAGTAAATATAATTAAGTTAAATAGCGCTTTCTGAAAGTTTGCTTTCAAGATTTTTTATGCAAATCATCTTTACGGATAAGAATGGCATTCTATATACACAGGAAAAGTCGGAAATTTTAGAAAACACTAGATATAATAAATAAAGCAGGTTGCTGAATTTAAATATTATTTTGTGATGTTTATAATAGAATTCGCAGACGCTAGCGCTGCGCGCTGCAATTAGGATAAATAAATCGCCAAGCCTTCCGGAAGCAGAAATCACTGAATTCTGATAAGTGTTTAACTCTTTTATTCAAGGGAAAGACATTTTCATTCAAGGAAATACGAGTTTCATTAAAACATTTTGACCTTTAAAACAAATATTTTGGATTCATGATCGTGAATGAAACACACGCGATCGAATTACAGTTCACACGAAATTTGCATATATGAAAGAATTGTATTTGCGACAACACTTTGAAGAAACTGTGAAGCCTGGTAAAAACTAATACATGGCAAAATCAACGCAGTTATTTAAGGAACAAACTTTATAGAAAAATTGCATTTCGATTTGGTCTTGAAATCACGGGGGGGTTTTCGTGATGCGTCACGCAATATTTATTTTTAAAATGTTTCCGATTTATAGCACTCGTCATCACAGTTTTGACATTATAAAAGCAGAATCTACTGAATCCGATTACATGTATTCGAAAAATTTATTGGAAATCCGGGCAGGAGGAGGGGTCTCTGGGCTTGGAAATCCAGAGGGGGGGGGGGGGGGGGGGGGGGGGATTCTAGCGGGCCAGGAAATTCGGGTGGAGGGGGAGGGGTCAAACAATCCATCCGTCGGTGGGGGTTGGGGGTGGATTCTTTCTGGAATAACCCAATTCACGGTTTGGGAAGTATTAGACTAGTGTGGGTTTGATCGGGAATCAATAAATTAAATATTAAAAGCGAGTACAGAAAAATTGGTAGCTTCAATCAACATGTCTTGAGTGGTGGTGCAATGTGTGTCACGCAATGTGTGTCGTTGAGGGAGGAGGGGTGCGTGACCCGTTAAAAAATAACCCATAAAACTTTCTTATGCAAGCGCATGAGTATAGGCTACTGGTAGCCTCTTGTTTTTTTCATGTTTTCGGAATTTTCGTTTTTTTGGTCGCTAAGAACTTAGTATGATCTGAAATCGATCAGTCGGATACTCCCAAAAATACAGCAACCTTAGCGCTGTGTTTTCATATTTGTTTTCGGAATCTCTCAAATCAGTCAATTTGCCAATTTTTTTTACTTGATGCAAAATGAATTAGTGCGGAAGAAACAACGATATGGCAGATAAATAGAACGAAGGAGCATAAAATTAATATAAAACATTGTTTCCGCCGACCCAGTAATGCCAATAGCTGGATCTGACTTCATAGTTTTCTGTTCACATAAGTTGAGCTATCTTCTCAGAGCAAAACGTGTGAGCGTTTTGAGGTATATAATAAAACCGACAGATAATTTACCATTATACAAAAAGGAGAGAGAAAGACCGTGAAAATGGTTTGGCGTGCTGTTATAGCCCGAGGAGTCTCGATTTGATTGATGATCACCCGCCGACATTGTGTATGGATGATATAACCAGTCTTATAGATTCTAACGCATGAGTCACGACATGTCGCTTTAGACAACCCGCTGAGTGATTTTAGAAAACTTAGCCCTTCAATATTTCAAAAATGAATGCAAAATCTGCCTTTACGTACGTAGCATTTTCAGTTTTTGGTAGGTTAGAATGGCTAAATGCAGTCTGGTTGAGTATTTTGAATACAATTAAATAGATGCATTTTCCTTGATATTTATTTTTGGACTAATTTTAACTGGATAAATACAGTGACGTTAGAAACATAAGAGTTTAACTATATATAATATTAAGTAATAGGCCTCCTTTATACCAACGTCTGGGATAGATCCTAGTTAGGCATCCACTTTTAATTGGGTACCCGCCGTGACGATTGTGTGTTATAACAATAACTCACAGCATGTCGCTTTGGATAACCTACGTTTTTTTCTAAATCTTAAAATTATTCGTATTCTTCGTGGACGTCCTTAGTAACGTAAAATCATAACTTAAGCGCTTAATCATTAAGCGCTTATTGGAGGAAATTCAAGTTGGCCTGTTTTTAACCAATAACGCACAATCCTTTCACCAGTAACCAGACTAAATATAAAAAAGTTAGTAATCATGAATTAATTTATGAAACTTCCGTTGTTCTATGTTTTGTCAATTGATCGCGTTTGCTACGGTATATGCTTTTCACTGCACATGTCCTACAAGGTGAGAATGTATTTGTGCCCATATGTATCTTTTTAGCTTGTTTCTCTAGTCTGTTTTACAGTCATTTGGTTTTATATACAATAGTTTGGAACGAGTTTGTGCGTGAGTCAAACTCCCTCACAAACGCAGAACTCCTTTCGCCAGCGCACGCGTTCCTAACTATCATACATAAAACTTAAAACCGCTATAAAAAGACCAATTTTAGCCGGATGTACTTTACGTTTTGGTTATTGCAATTTTTTCTGAGTATTCTCACTGTTATATTGTATTCTATAAAAATTGTATGTTAAATGAATTTTGAAAACTTTCAAGCCATTAACGCTGCTATTTCAATCTTATGTTTAATTTAATAACTCAGATTCGGATTCAAGTGTGAAATTCTACAGTTTGTAGTATGATCGGGCTTTTCTTTGGCAACTGAAACTTCAACAGTTTGTCAGTATTACATTGAATACAACTAATCCTCCTGATGCAGAATTTGCATATAAAAGCTAACGCCATCTGTCTGGTTTAAATAATGCCCTTAGTTATCATAATCTTTTCTGTCCTGTTAAAATTCACTCAAATATTGCCTAAAAAGCCTTAAAAGCTTTTAAGTCATTAAAACCACGCACTAAGAACATGAATATCGTACCTCCATTTCTTTTAATAAGTGTGGGGAAAATAAACAGAAGGCTATCCAGCGAATAGTTTTGTGATACGGCTCGGTATTTTTACGAGTCAGGTGTTATTTTTTCGAGCCTTTAGGAGAGAAACTGAAAAGCTGCATGACAAATAAAAATGCCTAACCGCATTATACAACTTTTTGCTCAATAAATTGTTTAGTATTCGACAGCCGTCTTTTCTAGTCAAAGTGCTTTTCAAAGAGTGTAATAACATGTCTTATTATTTGACACAGTATTCTAGCGTGCAAATACGCATCAAAACGAGTGCATGTATGAAACGTTATATATTATTAAGGGAAGACGATTGTCGTGTACTTAACAATTTATTCAGCGAAAAAATGTGTAATACGCAATGCGCATTTTATTTTACTCGTCGGTTCAGTTTTATTTTTTCTCGCCTAAAGGCTCGAAAACATCTAAGCTAATTATAACTTACTCAAATTTACGCTGAATAACCTCTTTATATTTGCACTCGTTTGGGTGCATATTACCACTATAAAATGCTATGACGATAATTTAGTTCATTGCTGCTCTCGATGTCCATCTACAAGACAATCATCCTTCAACGAAGGTATTTTCGCATCTGGAATAAAGCTGCCCGCAATTTCGTATGCCGGGCAAAAAAGGACAGCAGCGATCGATTCAACTCGTATAAACTTCGATGATTTTTATGTAGATTACTCGTTTTGGAAGTCAGATGCTGATAGAAGGGACGAAAAATCCATTAAACGTCAGATTTTTAAACGCTCCTTTGTGTGTAAATGTGTGACGCCTATGTAAGACTAACGGCCTTGGCTCCAGCTGTTTTTTTTTTAGTCTTTTTGTTCTCTGTTTAGTCGCCGTGTGTTTGTTCAGTTTGTTTTTGTTCTTAATTGAGTTCTTTTACATCATGAAGCTGGACTTGTGATTAAGGAACTCCCTGCCATTTTACAGGATTTTATTTTGTTTACTCTATAGTTTCTTTAGATTGACAAAAGCTCTAAACCTCTCAATTTGTGTAATTGTAGCGTGGCATATCTTCGTTCGCTGAATTTGTGTACCAGAAATGGTGCGCAGTAAATTTGTTTGCAATTCGTTAAGATAAAAGTCGTCTCCATAAATGATTCTTGAAACCGTGAGTTGTTATCAATATGTTGAATAATAAGACAATTTAAGTGTCCAAGCTTGCGTAATATCGCCGATGATTCCGCATGTATCAAGCAATATTATTGTTTTTTTCTATCGTGCTCACGGAAGAATCCGTTGGTCATACAGAATACATATATCGCCTGACGGATGAATATTTACCGAAAAGCAAAAAGTGAAGAAATGTAAAGCGAAACGTTTTCTGAAAACATATGTTCCAATGTAATGAGTAAAAACACAGGCAAAATATTGTCACGCGCGATGCGGTTAATAACGCCCGACCCGCTGCCTTTAAAAAAGGCGGATAAAGTTGAGTTTTTGTGGACGTCAATCGAAGAAAAGCTATTTAAATTATCTTGGATTCTGACAGGATTTCAAGCAAAACAGAACCTTTCATGAGATCGATAATTTGACCAGCTAAGAGAATCACAAAACTTAATCATAATTCATTTCCCAGCCACGGTTTATTTGTTGACTGTAAAAACTCTTTTTAGTCTCAGGAATGCAGGAAATGGCGTTTTAGATCGTAAAATCAAAAACAATTCTCCGGAAGGTTCGCGTGTAGGGCGCTCACTAACTTTGTGCGCTCTCTCACTGACTTTGTGCGTAGTGCAACGAATTGTCTAGGTACGCCCTTGGCTTTCGTTAATCTTGGTTTTCATATGTCGGGAAATGGAAATCCCAGATGATAGGGGATTTCGTTGTTTCCCGACCGTCCCAGATGCTCCTGATATTTTTGTAGTGAAGAGTCGGTAAAATCGGCGATGATTTTAAAAAAAGACGTGGCCAAAGTCCGCCATACCAATTTGTGAGCGCTAGTATGGGCCTGGTACCGAGCTAAACATATTGCTGACGTCCCAGACAGTCAAAATGTTTGTTTTCATAAGTCGGGAATGATCGCCGACAAACGCAGTAATCTGGGATGCATCGGGAAAATAGAATTAATAGCATAGGAATTACTGAATGATATTTACAGAGGATAAAAGAAGTCTGTAGAGCAATTGTTAAAGTGCTACTGAGACGGGCGACTTTTTTTCATTCAAATCGTTATAAATTAGAACGATATAAGCTTACTAAGCCTGTCCGTCAGTACTTAATTCGCAAAACGCAAGCCGGCTGCAATTATTCTAGAAAGCATTCTCAAGTTTGAATATCTTATTGCAGGTTTACAAATTAAAAAATCTTTGCTGTAAAGCTGTCCCTAGAAACACTATTCTATTCTATTCGTGATCAGCCTTTCCACACAATAAAGCAGCCCCCGGGAAGCAGCCTTTTTGGTGTTGATTGCATGACGTCATATGACGTAAACACTTCCTCCACCGTACGTGCTTCATGACCCATCCGGCAGTAATCAAAATAGCAAACAATTGTATTAAATTTGGAAAGTACTTGTAGTATACAAGACATAGCCTTCACTTTCATGCCGATGTGTGTAGTTCAATACAAATAATCCAACCTTTCTACTTGAAAAGAGACATTTTCCTAATTCTAACATCCAAACATGTCACTTAATATCAAAATTTCTTCCTTAGTTAACCTTCCCATTTCCTAATTAATGCAACTGACTTAAAAAACAATAAACTATTCTTATACCGCGAGTTATAATGTTTTCTCATAACCAGCAATTGGATACACGGCACAACAAATAGCACTGATGAAGGCAACATATAAAATCGTGTTTATTTTTCTGCTTTTTTCGAAATTAAGAATGATTGACATTAACTTCCCGAATCGAATTGTTATTGTAATGGAGTAGACAGTCTGGTTTTTCCTTTAATTCCCGTTCTTGGATGTATCGTTGATCTGCGATTTTAATTACCCGTTTGCCACAATATCTGCCTTTCGTAACTATAAAAGGTGAGTACATTTTACGCATTCTAATGGTTTTCAGTCGGTTTTTCCTCCTAGTCGGTTCACAGCCCTTTCAATCTTTTTCAATATTCGGTGTTTGGGAACGCAAGGATATATAAACGCGGCTATTTTACTCCTTTGTTATTAATTGAGGTGAGTTCAAGTTGAGAAAGCTATAAAACCCCATGTTTTTGTACACTATCGTTATTTTTGATACAGATTTATCGCTCTTTTTTCTGCGGCAGTTGACAATGGGAACTGGTTATAAGACTCAGTATGTTATCGAATAGAGTTGTTTCTCCGAATGTTTTTATTTAACTCCATAAAAACCACCAGTGTAATAGTTTCAGTACGACGTATTTTTCTTATTATCATTTTTGTCCACCAAAACGGAAAGCAGTTTTAAAAGTTTTTTTTTAAAGTACGCCTTTAGGACCACAGGTAGCCCAAGCTATATGTGTCACATTAACCGTTACGAGCGAAATTATAAGGTCGGATTTGTATGAGATAAAACGGTCCATTCTAGGAACTAAAAAATTCGACCAAGATTTCAATAAAAATTGCCTACCTTACTTCGCTTGTGTGTTTCCTTGTCTCCTGTGTGGTTTTTGGGGCGATTTAGAGCATTTCCAGTGAGTTTTAGTTCCATTGCTTTCTCTCTATATATCCTTTCCCAAGGTAGAGCACTTCAACCGAGAGGCCGAGCGGATTCACTGAAGGAAAACCGCCGTAAATTCGCTCCAAACCCGCCGATCGCCTCGAAATTCCACGTAGACCATGGACGATGGTTCTGTTGTCCATCCCAACTCTTTATCCGAGACCCGGATACATGGAAAGAGCATTAATGGTCGCCAATCTCTGCACACTTTTCCGTTGAGATTGTTCGACAGTGGCTTAATTCAAATTTCTCCAAGCCGAACGTTTGAAAAATGGCTTAGCGACCCGGCCTTTGGGTCGAATTTCTTACTGACCCGGTGGGCGACTGTACGGAGGGTGATATTGTCTTTAGTACCATTTTACATTGATCCACCATCTTGGATTTCCAGTCCCAATACTATTTCCGAACAAAAAACGTTTTATGCAAATTTGCAAAACATTCTTATTAACACTTGTTCTGTCGATGAAATGATTATTGGAGGTGACTTCAATTGTCCCCTAACGTCCCAAGATAAGATTGGTGGCTGCGAGGTAAACAAAAAACAAAACGTAATTAGCGAAATAAAAAATCTATGCGCTTGTTTAAAACTTCAGGATGTCTGGAGGTGCCAAAATCCTAATCAACAGCAATTCACATGGCATGATAAAGCATTAAAAGTACAATGTCGGTTGGATTATTGGCTGGTTTCGGCAAAACTGTCTTCTCTTGTATTAAATACGACTATTACAAACTCCACACTATCTGATCACTCAGCAATAATTTTAACACTTAGACCTAAAGATTATGCCCAAAGAGGCCCTGGGTTCTGGAAAATTAACAATTCTCTTTTAAACAACGATGCTTTCATTGAACAACTAGCGAATAAGATTCCCGAATATAAAGAAAAATATTTCTATCTCGAAGATAAAGGCCTCGCCTGGGACATGACAAAAATGGAAATAAGAGGTTTCTGTGTACAGTATTGCAAGAGGAAAAACAGAAAACGCAGAGACATTGAAAAAAAAACTTTCAGATCAGATTGACTCTTTGATGAAAACACTAGTGACAAATAGATCAAAAGAGAACATCTCCAAATTATATCGTCTCAGGTCGGAGCTTGATAAGATCGCAGTTTACAAGACTAATTTAAAGGAGCTATTATAAGAAGTCGAACACGATGGCACGAACAAAGTGAGAAAAATACCAAATATTTCTTGAACCTAGAAAAAAGACAAAGCTCAAAGTCATACATATCTCGGCTAAAACTAGACAATGGACAGGAAATCACAAATTCGGATGAAATTTTAAAACATCAAAAACTCTTCTATAAAAATCTCTACACAGCGGTGCCTACTAGCGATGTCCATGACAATGTTTTCTTTAACGATCCCAACTTAACTAGACTAAATGAAGGAGAGCAAGAAGAACTTGAACTGCCCTTCACTAAAGAAGAATGTTTACAAACTCTAAAGCAGTGTGCAAAAGGCAAATGCCCAGGTAGCGACGGGCTTTCGGTTGAATTCTATCTGCACTTCTGGCCATTATTAGGCGACGCAATGGTTGAAAGTTTTAACTACGGTTTTAAGAACGGTCACCTAAATATTACACAGAAACAAGGAATTCTAAAAGTCGTGCCAAAAAAACGAAAAAACAGTCTTTGTCTAGAAAATTGGCGACCAATATCACTTCTTAATATCGATTACAAAATTGCAGCAAAAACCATAGCTGGTCGGATCTCCAAATTTCCGCCGAAACTCATCAACGAAGATCAAACTGGATACATCAAAGGCCGATACATTGGGCAAAACATCAGGCTGATAGTCGATATATTGAAAGTAACTTCGCTAGAAGACATTCCTGGTATAGCAATTTTCATCGATTTCAAAAAAGCTTTCGATTCAGTAGATTGGAACTTTATAACTAAAACATTAAAAGCTTTTAACTTTGGCCCACAACTTAAAGGATGGATTACAACTTTTTATAATGAGAGTTCCAGCTGTGTTATAAATAATGGTCACGCTTCAGAATTTTTCGCCTTGCAACGTGGAGTTAGACAAGGCTGTCCGTTATCTGGAATCCTTTTCACTCTTTGTGCTGAAATTTTAGCAAACGCCATAAGAAATGATAAAAATATTTCGGGTATTAAAATTTACGGCAAAGAATTCAAAATCTCTCAATATGCTGATGATACAACTGCCTTTGTGTCTGACACAGCTTCTGCAGAAAATTTGTTTCAACTTCTTTATGCCTTTCAAGAATGCTCCGGCCTGGAGATCAATACATCTAAGACAGAAGCAATGTGGATAGGTGCGAATAAAGGTAACGAGTCAACACCTCTTAAAATTACTTGGCCCTCAGGAACAATATATGCACTTGGGATTAATTTCTCGTACAATGAAAAAGAATCTTATCAAAAGAATTTTGAAGAAAAATTAAAATCTATGAAAAATGTATTAAATTTATGGAAGCCAAGAAACTTGACCTTGTACGGCCGAATAACCATTTTAAAATCCCTCGCTCTATCAAAACTTATATATAACACATCAGTACTTAAATTTCCTGCGATCTTCATAGCCTCGGTGAAACAAGCTATTTGTCACTTTGTTTGGAATAACAATCCAAAAATTAAACATAACACGATGATTGGCTCAATATCAAAAGGCGGCCTAAATTTGCCTGACTTTGAAATAATAAATAATGCACTTAAAGTAGTTTGGATAAGAAGATTATTTGAAAGCAAAGAAGATGTCAGCTGGAGTCACATTCCTCTAACATTTATACGACACTTAGGAGGCGCGTTTTTATTTAAATGCAACTACGATTTAAATTATCTCAATGTAAATATCCCAATTGAATTCTATAAAGATATAATTCTAATTTGGTAGACAATGAATCAGCACACCCCGCAAACCAAAAAACAAATACTGGAAGAAATCATATGGAATAATAAATATATACAAATAGAAGGTCTGTCTGTATATTACCAAGAATGGTACAACGCCGGAATCATTAAAGTTAAAGACATCTTCGATAAAAACAAATTCCATACACCTAACGAATTCTGCAATAAGTTTCATTTAAAATCTTCAAACTTTCTTAAATATCTCGGATTGTGTAACGCCTTCCCCCGGCGAGTGGATTCGTACACTAAAACAAAACAACCAAACCCCTACTCCGGCTGTTCCAAAAACTGTCGACATAATACCGATAAACAAACTTTCCTGTAAAATAGCGACTGAATTTTTAATCAACAAGAAGTTTCAACCTCCAACTGCAGAAAGAAGAATGAATCAAGCTAATTTAGATGACAATGCAATAAAAACTATCTACAAAATCCCTTTTAACGTCACCAAAGATATCAGACTGTCCATATTTCAGTATAAAATTGTACACCATATTTTGCCAACTAACGCTACTCTATTTAGAGATAAAATTAAAGAACAAGATCAATGCCACCTGTGCGAACAAAAGAAAACATTAAAACATTTATTTGTATCTTGCTTACATGTCCAAAGCTTCTGGACAAAATTTACACATTGGTGGAATACCAAAAATGATGACTCCATCGAACTTAATGAAGAAAATATCATCTATGGCTTTACAAAAAATTTTACCCTACAACTTGGTTTGAACCTCTGTTTAATAATAGCGAAACATTACATTTACACCGCTTCGAGAGAGAAAGACCAGTACTTCTTTGAAACCTTCCTTGCCGTTCTTAAAAGTAAACTCGATATAGAAAAGCACAAATCAAAAACGCAAATAAATCTGTAAAATAGGATAGTCAAAATGTCAACTCCTTTATATGTATATGTATATGTGTATATATATTTCCTTTTGCTTGTTGTCACCCTTCTCACCTTTTCTTTTATGTATTTTTACACCATATTTATTTACCTATCATTTATGTAATATTGATAACACGTTCAGTATCATTCAATAAAAAAAAAAAAACTTGGATTTCTCCAAAATCTCATAAAACCGTCGAAATTGACTCAAAAGTAATCAAAAGCAATAAAGAAACGCCAAAGTTATAACGTCCAACATGGTTTCAAAATAAAATAAAAATGCAAATTACAAAACAACATGATCTGGCATACTCTTGTTGCCATGAAAGCATCAGGTCAAGGTAATAATACTGTAAAATGTCATACCAAATTGTTGTCAGATATATTTAGGAAATGTCACGAAGTTTGATAACATTATGAATGCTAAAAGCAGGCGCGGGCACTTTGTGCGCCCCTTCCCCCTCACCCAGGGTAAATATACGGTTAAATTTTACACTAAATTATCAATAATGCATCGTCTGGTCTGCAGATATTGCATGCAATACAATATCCGTTCTTGTTTAGTAGTCAAAATACAAGTTTGGTTCATATCAATAATCTGTGGATTTTCTTCTTGCCTAAATAACAGAAATATTATTGAACAACACCTACTTTGCTCCGCAAAAATTAGAGCTTTAAAATACCTTATTAGTACTTATTTTTTGCGGTACTTTAATTTCGCGAAAATGTTCAATGTAAGAGGAATATTTCGCGAGGCCTAAATTTCACGATTTGGCAGCAAAATCGCCATAAAAGGAACTCAATTTCGCGAATTTTTTCAAATGCTGGCTGATCCTGCCTTGTCGCGCGCGCAACGGCATATGCTCAGCTTTTTCGCGTCACGCGTCAGGAACCGAACAACAAGAGGCTGTGGTGAAGGCAGATGCTGATCCACATTGACAAACTGGTGATCTTAGAATCGGCGCTACAGATTTTAATTGTACACATAGCCCATTTAAGCAATTAATGAACCATAACAAAAATAACCAGGTTCGTTTGCGACGAAGCACAACTTTAAAATATTTGTTGCACTCACACTTCAGAAATTCACAACACAAGGCATATGTCATCTCTCATTTATGAAGGATTTCGTAAAAGGATATCAAATTTCGCGTGGTTAATTTTCGCGGTTTCCTTTTTTCGCGGGACTTAACCCTATTCGGCCTGGGGGGAGGGGGGTGCACCAAGTGCCCGCGCTGACTTTCAACATTCATAACTTTTTTAATATGTATTCAAACGCCATCAAACTTTGTGACTTTTCCTAAAATTTATCTGGTAACAATTTCATATGACAATTTTTTGATCACGTGACTTGGTGTTTCCATGGCAACAAGATTTTGACCGCTATGTTTTTTAAAATTTGCATATTTATACCTTTGAATGAAGAAAAACAATGTTTATTGGTATAACTTTTGTATTTTTACGTCATTTAGCGTTTATTTATTGGTTTTGATTAATTTTACGTCAATTTGGACGGTTTTTAAGGGGTTTTAAAAAATTTCAGAAATCCAAGATGGCGGATCCAAGATGACGGCCGTATAACTAATTACCTAATAACTACGTCATATGACGTCATCGTTCCATTGTGCGGACCGCAAAGGAGATAGTTTTGGACGTACTATGTACCCTCTAGGTTTCATTGTCATAACCTTAATGTTCTTGAAGTTACGAAGGGGGGGGGGGGGGGGCACAATGTGCCCCCCCCCCCAGGCTCAGGAATCAGGAACGCAAAAAAAGCCCAGGCTGAATAGGCTTAATTTCGCGATTTTTTTGAAATCGCGGTCCCGCGAAAATAAGTTTCGATAATGCAATCATATACTCTCAAATAAATAAACTTTTATGTCATCAGTTGTACTCATGCTCAGCTGCACAAACATCAATGACGTCACCAAAGAGCCTTGTGTCGGCAATTAAACCCCAATGTCACATTTACTTTTGCATTTTTACCAGAATAAAGTAAACTAAGCCGAATTTAATTTTTTTCATAAAATTATTGTTACTTCTTTAAACTGGCATAATCACGAGTTGAAATTTTTTAGTTGAATTCACACAGCCTCCTGAAATACATGTTGACAGAACAATAAGAACAATTTACGAATTTTTCTCCTGCATGGATTGAAATGCAACGTGGGTGGCATGTTTGAAGCTGATATTTAATCTTAACTTATAAGAATTAATTTTCCGTTTTCTTATTTGTTGATTATGTTAGCCTGAGATAAAAACAGAGGTAATCTAGCAAAATGGGGTGCAGAGGCGTTTGGAGGGAAAAAAAATAGCAGATAAAACTAGAAGATGTTGTGTAGTTTCTTCATCAAGACGCTGTATTTATTTCCCTAGTGCTGTGTCATTACACTCAATATATTCATAAACTTATAATCGGGAATAATTAGGAGAATGGTAATTGTCATGAAAAGATATAGAGTCGACCGATAAAAAATAAAATTATCCAAAATAAAATTGGTTGTTATTGGATGGAAGACTACAAGATTAGCACTGATAAAGATTTTAAAATTTTTTGTTTAGTCTTTGCTGAAAACTTCCGCAGTTATATTCAGTGTTAAAAACAAACGTTTTTGTTATGAAAACACGCCATTCCATTCTCATTAAATCTAACCAATACTGGCAAGATAATTTTTAATAATATAATGGTTGTCATGGTAAACTGTCAATAAAAAACACCCTCTAACCTGTATGTTAATTAGACAATTTTCCAAATGTATTATACTCATGTATTCAAAAAGATGCCAACCCATTGCAAGCGCTGAATATGTTTTAATGCGTCGGTATACAGTTTGCAGTTATTTAATTACTAAACAGGAAAGGTATTCAGCACCGTCTGTATTCGGTCTGCAAGTATTTGTTAAAACAGGTATGGTATTTAGCCGGTAAATGTTCACAGTTGCAGTGAGACTGACGTGATTATTATTATTTTCGCCACCTTGCTCAGCATTATAAATAGCAAAGCAACACAGTTGCTGTTTTCGTTCAAGTTCTCATTCCTTTTCAGGAAAGTATTCTCACTACATATTCACACTATACTGTTTCTTGATTTTATAGTTTGACTTGTGCATAGACTTATTTTATTTTTATATTTATATATATTTTACTTTTACATACAGTTTTATAGTAACAATGCTTTAGAAAATTTATAGTTTTAGCGCTATAGAAATGTATAAATAATTATAGCTTTCAAAATAGCTCACCACACGATTTAGTATAGATGTGCGAGGTTAATTACTATGCAGTTTTCTACCATCTGGATACGGATGCTTTGTTAAAATCTAGGACGCCATATCGAGTCGGAATTATAAGGCAGCCTTCCTTAACTTGCCCCCTCTCCGGGCATCCCAAAAGAAACATTGCAGACAAAATCAATATGGCTGCCGTATCGGAAAAATTGTATAATCCTGATTCAATTTGGTGTCTTCTAGCGAAGCATGTATGTAAAATTTTCCTAAACTTTTGAATAATTTTTATCAAATTTTTGAAGTTTTAAGGTGATGTTACACGTGACGATTCGCAACGACGATTTTTAGCGCAACCAACGAAACAACTTGAGTAAAATTAGTGTTTTTGCAGTGCAAGTTTTTTAAGCTGAGTCAAAAACTCGCAACGGCATCAACGGCAACGGCATCAAAATCGTCGTTGCGAATCGTCCCATGTAACATTACCTTAAAATAGCGCGAATTATTTTTTCAAGTGACGTTTTCCTTGCCGCTGCCGTCGTCGTTGATTACCACCAAGTATCTCTCAGCGAAAAAATAGGGGCGGGGGGGTGGGGGTGGGGGAGGGGGGGGGAGGTGGGGGGGGGGGTGGGGGGGGGGGTGGGGGGGGGGGTGGAGGGGTGAAGCCAAGAGTCCAAAACATTAAGGTCATCTTTTTGTGTGCCCACTAGAACGGGTTTAGCACCCAATTAAAAGTATAGAAGCACGATATTACATGTACATACTATGATTCAAACGCCGGTCTTCTGCTAACTTCGTGATTATCACAACACCACCGGCGAAACACTTTTTGGACATGTTACTATAAATACGTTATTTCCTTCCGAAAAGTGCAAAAAAAAACGTAATTTAAAAAATTGATCGATGTTTGGTGCAAAACAAATCACAGGGAGAGCGTTAAACCTTTTAGGGCCTGTTACTTTAATTAATGAAGTCTAACTTAGACCGCGGTTTAAGAAAGTTAACGGACCTCCATATCTTTTTATAAGCTGGTTATTTTATTAGACAGATGTTTTTCTAGTCTGTGCTACATGCCTTCTTCGTAACTGTTTACAGTAAATGTTTAAATATTGAGGTTTGGCAGATTTAAATTGGTTTAGACCGCGGTTTTAAACACCATCTAAACCTCATTTAATTAACCTGCCATTACTCTTTGGGTAAAACGTGCGACTGTTCAAGCCTAAACTGAACTGAGATATTTTTAGAGAACACCAGTCAATAACATTTACGACGCTTAGTTTACACATTTGTTTTTGTTTTTTTTTTCTAGCCGGAAATTTATAGGTCGCGGATTCCTGAAGTCATGTCTATGTACGAGGATTCCTCATCAGTACAGATTGGCATAACAACGGTGCATTCGGTACTCGCCACTTCAAACATCGCCGGGAACTCTTTGGTTTGCGTTGTCATCATGAAGAATCATGACATGAGGTAATCATAAATAGCCTGATAAAAAAAAAAAATAAAAATGAAAATAAAAATAAAATTAAATCACTTTATTTAAGTGTCAAAGGTATTTAGCACACCAGTACTAATAGACCAATATCACGCTAGCATGGCACAAAAATATATTTAGTTTATTGGGAAAAAGAGCCCAGTATCAAATTCAGCATATCGATATTAGTAAAACTACAAAGTTTTGTAAAGATTGCTAGAAAACTGACGAAGATATGAAATTTTGAAACTGAGCATTTTTACAAAGAAATGTATGGTGGACGGGCATAGATTGCCCGTCCAGCCTCGTTTTCGTGTTTTTCCCATACATTTCTTTGTAAAAATTAGGCCAGAGTACTAAGTTTCAAAAGTTCATATCACCGTCAGTGTACGACCAATCTTTACGAAACTTTACAGTTTTACTAATATTGATGTGCTGAATTTGATACTGGACTCTTTTTCCCATTAAATTAAATATATTTTCATGCCATGCTAGCGTGATATTGGTGTTTTGGGAACACTTTAAAGATCTAATTGGAATTTGGAAGTGTTGGTTTTTGAGGAGAGGGGAAAACTAAGTACCCGGAGAAAAGCCTCTCGGAGCAAGGAGTGAACCAACAACAAACTCAACCCACATGTGACGCGGAGTGCTCTCACCACTACACCACCCCTGCTCCCCAAATGAAAGAAAATTAAAAAATAAAACAAAATCGTATTTTGTAAATGGTTTGAACCCAGGAGTATCAGTAGTCTGTCGAGTGTGATCATCCGGGTGAGTGTAGTTCTGAAAGGAACTGTTGTTGTTGACATTGACTGACGTTTCGACAACCTGAGCGGAAGTCATCTTCAGAGTCAGGCGAATTGTGAATCGTCAGTTGATTCTATATAAGTCAGACTGGTTATTGCTGTCATTGGTCAGTTTAGCCATGGTGGTGCCACCCTCCCTTAAGGTTTTTCTCCCATATTTTCAAGACCATTTAAGATTAGCACATGCCGTTTTCAGTAGCTGTTCATTTATCCTTGAGACACATTTTGGTAAAGATTGGCGACAACCGGTTGCTATGGAAACGAGATTATGACATCATAAGTAACATGTGGTCAAGCCATTTTTGAATAAAAATGCGTGTTTCTTCCCTTTTTTCAGTAAAAAAAAAAACATATAAAATGCTACCAAAAGCATCAAAATGTTTAATTGTATGTTATTTTGCAACTCTAGCAAACCATATTTGCAATTCCCGCATTTTTTCAAAAAAATTTGAATTTTTAGTCAAATCCAAGATGGCGGCCATCTTGGTGGTCATTTTGGATGACGTTACGGACCCTCAGCAGCGCCACAACCCATAATATTTATGTTATTCACGGTGTTGTACCACGGTGGGGATATACGTTTGCGTGTACGTCCGAGGGATAATCCAAAAGTCAAATTCACTTATCGTGATGTGTCAGTAAGTGCACAACACACTAAGGTTGACAAGTTTTGAGGCAATTTACCATCATCGATCATTAAATACGATATCATGCCGGATTCTGTTTTTTTTTTGTTCTTTTCCAGAACGTCAATTAACTACCTTCTTGTAAACCTAGCTATCGCAGACATGACTGTAGCCATATTTTTTGCACCACAATACATTTTTATGCACACGTTCACCCACCCAGATGGCGTGACTGGAACAATGTTGTGCAGATTGCTGACTGGTGGAACCTTCGCCTGGGTAGGAGGTGCAGCATCAGTCGTTACTATGGTAATCATAGCCATTGAACGCTTTTATGCTGTGGTGTATCCCCTTGGAAACAGAAAACTCACCAAACGGAAACTTAAAGTATGTTAATAATAGTTAAGACGACCTAATCATTTAAGTAGCCGTAGTTTTGTTAGAGAAGCGCATCGCGTTTACAACATTTTAGCTGAAATCATCGCATGATTTTCCCTACTTCTTTTTGCAGTCCTCTCAGAACGTGTAAAATTGTGGATAGAACAAGGGAAATATTCAAGTGATGTCAGTTGCCTGATAAACTGTCATATCATGTCCAGGATCTCCAAGTTATGATTTCATATTTCTTATTATTTAGCTTTTCATTTGTTCATCTACGGTCAGAAAGCCGATCTTCTGTTGCTTTTTTGGATGCTATCAGAAAGCAAAGAATACGTCATGAAAAATCACTATGGTAAACTTCTATCGACAATTAATCCCCAATGTTTTTAGTCAAGAGAAATTAACCCAAGAGAACAGATCCCCCATACACGAGCCTCTTCCAATGAAACTTAATTTTAATCAGTATAATTAGTTCAGTGTCATACTGCGTGGTTATTTGAAGGTCTCCACCTGATTGACGTCATTCAATTTTAAAGTTGGTGGGTTTGTTGATTTTCACAGCCTCTCACACAACACGCGATTTCCCTTCGCTGTACAAGCGGTAAGGTACCGAGCGGTAGAGACATGGGAGCGAGAATGCAAATAACTTTCACAACATGGGCGCAAGATAATATTAGATTAAAAATAACTATCATTGGCATGGTGCACGGGGTTCTGTTCTCTCGGAACATTTTCTCTTGTTTTAGTCGATTGCATGAAATTAATTTTGTCTAAGCATTTCACTTATATTGTCACTTTAGGTAATCCTACCCTGCTGTTGGATCTTTGGAGTGATTACAAATGTTCCAGCGTTCCTTGTTACAAACTTTGACAAAGAACTGAATTACTGCACTGCGATTTTCCCAGAAGAATGGATGGGCAAAGCTTACAGTATGTTTTGGTTTTTGATGTATAGTATTTTCCCAGTCTTACTGATGGCAACGTTGTACTCCCGAGTCGTTCGCGCTTTGTGGTTTAAGCACAAAGAGCCAAATGAGCACGAGCATCGTCAACAGGTTTGTAATAAATTTAAAAAAAGTGTAGTCAGCTTGATATATAAAGAGATGGGATGAGCACCTACTAAAATGAAGTATAAGCGCGGAGCCCGGCAGACGCCTGGATGAATCTTAGATAGGCAGGCAGATCAATCGCATTTGAACTGCAACTTTTAGTTTCAGTTTCCGTTCCTATTTCTTTTTGCGTAAAGTTTCGCACACAGTAAACCAGGCTTCAGTGCGTCATATCCCAAAACTAAATGTCCGAGGTTCCTGTGTTAGTTTTTCTCTCGCACTTCTTTCCGGCTGTACTCAGGAGTATAAGTGGATAACCGATTATCGTTGAATTATTGGGCGCCCCGTTGATGGATTTGTACCAGTTTGATGCATATTATTTAAATTTTAAACATTTATTGTTTTGTTGCATATACCTTTTTATTTTACTTTAAAATTATACTTTGCATATTTTTAGATTTGTGTTTTTACTAAATGTAATTTGTAAGAAGAAATGATCCTCGCGCGCAGTTGTGTTTGCAAAGAAGCCTGAAAAAAAATCAGGGCTTCAACGGGAATTGAGCCCACGACCTCCTCGTTACTGGAGCAATGCTCTATCGACCAACTGAGCTATGAAGCCACACACATTGGGAACAAGGACAAATGTGAGTTCATATGTGATCATCATCGGCGATGAATGTAATTTTCCTAAACCCTCCAATATTTTCTAACAGAATTGCAATTTACAAGCCACGAGTTCGCATATTTTTATTTTTATTACCATCATTATTATATATGGCCTATCTTGCCATGCACGAGTCACTCGTAGCTCAGTGGTTAGAGCATCGATCCCACCCGTGAGCCATAGGTTCGTGACATGATGAACATAACATCTTTCTCATTAACATGTACCATCACACATGACGCTTTCTGCATTACTGCCCCTGCAGTACGCAGGACTCGTGTCATACATAAACCTAGCGCGCATATGGCCTAGCTCATCGCGAGTCTCTCGTAGCTCAGTGGTTAGAGCATCCGACCGGTGCATGAGCGGAAGGTGATACTGTTTCAGTTCCTGTCGGGGACTCAGATATTTAACTATTATAGCGCGAAAGCGCTCGTGATATCGCCTAATTCTTAGCCGACGAGGTCGTAGGCCGAGTCGGCTAAAATTAGGCGATATCACGCAAGCTTGAGCGCTATAAACACGTTCTAAAACCATCGGGGATATTCTAAAACAACGATTTCCTGGCAATATTAAGCTAATTCAGTTATTTCTTTACCATTTCCTCTCTAAACTGATTAAAAGCTGGCAGTATTTTACAAAAATGCTTTTCATTTTACCAAATGTTTAATACAACCGGTAAATTGTAACTTATTTTGTACATTTTCTTCCAAATTAAATGTAGTGAAAGAAAGAATATGTCAAAATAGTACATTATTTGTCGATTTTATGCAAGGTTACTTGCAGCCCGAAGGAACACGGAAATTTCCATGTTCTTTGCATTCTGTAGCGGCTAAAATTAAGCGATATCACGCAAGATTGAGCGCTATTAATAATTGTTTTATAATTCAACACATTTATAACAAAGCACTGTTTGAAGAAAAAATATCTAGACCGGTCGGTCATTTTGCATTCTCTTCTCAAAATGCGAAATTTACCGCCATCGTTGGATGTACGTCATGTAGACATAGCGTATATCGATAACTTTTTGACCATATTTGGGCAGTGTATCAATGTGTTGAATTATAATTTTCGTTGTCCCACGCTCGCGACTGACATGATAAACATTACATCTTTCTTATTATAACATATTTCAAAAGAAGAGTTTCAACGAACAAAATCGTTTTATTCCCGTACTGTGTGGGAACGCTGGGAACTCAATTTTATACTGAGGTTCTTAAGAGAAGTCTGTGTTGAGTTCTTCCAATAGATATCTATTTGTTCATGGCCATTAAAACTGATCTATATTTGTTTCATTATACACAGGGTGTAATTAAGATACGAAAGCGAGTCACCTTGATGGCCGTTACTGTCAGTGTCATCTTCGCAGTTTGCTGGCTGGCTGACTCAACCGTATTAGTCCTGGATGTTTATGCCTACAGCCACACCATTGGAGGAACAGTCCATGCGGCAACGTCCATAATGATCATGTTTAATTCCGCTATCAACCCGATAATGTATGCGTTGGTCAACCAAAAGTTTAGGAAAAAGCTCAAGGGAATGATGTGCCGCGCTTTGTGCCCAGCAAAAAGGATTTATGCTGAAAGGGAATCATACAGAATGGATAATGTTCAAAGCATCAATAACCCGACACAGACAAAAGGATAGCAGTTATAGGGAAAGATGTGATAATTTCCTTGAGAATCACACAGTGCAGTAACTTTTTCTCACAAGAGAAAACTCATTTAAAAACAATCTCAATTAATTGTTACAGACTAGCAAGTGCGAAGAGAACATGTCCACCACATTCTAATATACAACAATCCTTGTTTGAATATAGCTGTAGTGCAAGGCATGATGGGATAGTTTCAGGCTCGGATTTCACGTGATAGTACAATATATTCCCATTAAGAAAAAGCATGCACGACACTTCTCCTAGGAGTACATGATGGGATAGTTTTGCAATGAAAAAAAAAACAACCCGTGTGACAGTATTCATGTTTAATATAAAGAGGAAAACGTATTGTGTGGCTGTTCTACCTCGTTCCCATCCAGTCACTGGTGTGTAGCGCGGCGAAACAGGAAGCGCGGGCATCTTGGGAAGCAAAACGCGAAAGCCTGGCAGATCTTGCTTTCAAAATGGCGGATCATAATATATGCAAAACCGAAAGTGTGTTGTGTTTCAACGAAAAACTCTCCCACGTTACTTTTTCAAACATGTAAGTGCCTTGTCCCGATATTGTCTTACAAGACGTTGATCATCATTTTTGATCGGTTCGAAGCCAGTTGCAGCTAAACCATGACCTTTTATTAGCTCTCGAAAGATGAGGAGTTCGACGTTTGTATCAAATGAAGCCCAACCAAAACCTCCGCAACAACAAAACATTATTTTCCGATATCTGAACCAGATAGATACTTATTTCCTTTCACTATCTAATGGTTGTCTTGTAAATGTAGCGTGAATTTCAACAAAGTTGTCATTTTCAATAAACAAATAGAAGCCATGAATAGATTAAAATTCATAAGGTGGGTCCACTGTATTTTGCAACTGCATTTGGGGCGAAACTTACTACTTCCCCTCTGTTGCTCACCCAATTTCTACTTCTTACTTTGTGACACCCCGTTCTTTAATGTTTTGCTATATTGGTGTCGAATATTTATGGTCGCTTGTTACTTCAAGTACTCGCGAAGGCTAAACTGTAGAATACCCGGCCACTTATTTGCATCTCGTTGAATAAGAATGATATGGATCCTTTTGGTCGGGTATTGTAAAATCGCTCACTAGCGAAATTTGGCCGGAAAATACTCGTTTCCATATCTCAAACTGACCTTTCCTTTTTACTTTAAGTTTACATAATTAAACCTATTTCACACTTTAGAGTAAAATTAGAAAAAAAAAGATTAGAATAGTGTAAGCCTCGAACCCGAGTCGTTCGTTTCATAACTATATTCCTGATCCACTATACCAACGTGGACTAACTGGCGAAAGACGTAATTTTTAACATATTTATAGTGTTACCCATAACAATAAATGAAAGCTAACCGTTTTCAAATCAGTGCTTAAAGGGAGGGTTTCACGGTTCGGCGCATGTGCAAGCTATGACGTAACCCATTTAATTTCATTGTTTAGTCCAATCGGAAGCGAATAGATAACTCTGGCAGGAAATTTGCCCGTGAAAATGTCGTGGTCAGTCAGTTGATTGAATAGATGATTATACATACCCATGTACGCCATGAAAACCACCAGAGCGTAGAATAAATCCTTCGGGTCAAAGGTTTTATTCAATGTTGACTTTGTCAGTGTATTCCGTTGAAATTTTCTGTGAATTTTGGTCATCCTTCGCTTTGTTTGGACTAATTATAGTATGTGATTTTTGAAGTAAATGAGAGTGTTTTTTTAACCGACAAAATTGGTGAGTAAGCGAATAAAGCATTTTAATCTGTGCACATGCGCGAACCGTAAAACCATCCCTTTAACCCTAAACACTGTAGATCAATGCTAAACCTCAAAAACGCTACTCTTTGCTTAACCGGAGCTCTGTTCTCTCAGTTCTCCGGGTTCTCTGCCCACTAAATGGGGTTCTGTTGTCGTGTACAGTACTACTGTATAACGATAACAAATACTAGGTTGTGTAAAACCTCATAAGGTGTCCAAGGTCAGTTTGAGAGATGGAAAGAGTGTCAACCAATTTGGCCTTCACTCAAATTGCTCTCAAAATTTCGGAGGGGAAATTTTTCAAAATGCAGACAAGCATATGACCTCCAGACTTAAAACTCTGCATGCATAAAATGTGCGACGGTAATTCAGCCAAATCCTCAATACCACCGCTACACTCACTACACTTGCGATTTTTGATGCCATTTTTGTCGCGCTCTCCAATGCAACTTTTGTCGCATATGTGAATGGGTGACGATTTCAGTGCGATTCGGGTGCGATATTTACTGCGATTTCCCCAAAATCGCCGCTAAGTTGCATCAGGTTTCGAACATGTTCGAAATCGCGCCCAAATTGCACTGAAATCGCCGCCCGTTTACACATGCGATTTGAAGATGCAACTTGCGCGCGACAAAAATTGCATCGACCAGTGCGACAAAAATAGCACAAGGGTATTTCGAGCAAACAGTACCCTTCTACACAGTCGAAGAATTTCAAACTCATCTTCATATGAGGGCCATTCCATTTTTTATCCACACCCCCCCCCCCCCCCCCCCCCCCCCCCGCCCCCCTCTACGGATGAGATTTTCAGAGCGGGTCTTCAAAAGTCATTTCTGAAGGGTTGGCTGTGTCGGCACCTTTGATCTTTTGAATATTTCTGAGGGGGGAGGGGAAGAAAATTGGTTATTTCTGAGGGGGAGGACTTTGATCTTTTTTTCATGGGGGACAATTTTGACTAACCTCTTCCATAGGAGGAGTGTGGAAAAAAAATAGAATGGCCCTGAGAAGGGCGACCTTGGACATTTTGGTAAGACAGGTGATGGGACGGGCATTCTTCCGGTTAGAAACGTTTTCGGCAGACAAGTTATAGATGCACGGAAACAAGTTTCAATCTTCTTATGGTGTATTGCAAACCAGGAGACAACACGGCCTGATGTAACGGCTTTGATGTAACGTTTAGTAGTGTCTCAAGAGTGGTTCGACGAGTGACGGAGAGTATACTGGCCTTAAGGAACCAAGACATCAAGTGGCCAAATGGTAAGAGTTTTTCTTTTTTTTTCTTGAACAGAAAATATACATTGGCGTATATTCTCTCACAGCAAAAGTCTTATATTTATAGGTACGCAGATGAGAGAAACAATGGAACGTTTTCGAGCAGAAGGGGGATGCCCTGGTGTGTTGGGTGTTTAACCGCGGTGAAACGAGAGAAATTTGCAAAAGTTAAGCAAAGTACTTACAAGTTAATATTGTCATTTTCACTGTTTAAAGTTTACTATATTGCCAATACACTGTCAATTTACCAAACGTTTTGAAAGTTTACCAAAAAAGTTCTAAGTTTTAAAAGCTGTGAACTGTAGAATTGTCGGCGCCATTTGCCAACATAATTTTGATCAGACGCAAAGAGCACATTCTTCTGTCATCCATTTTTAGAACAGGTGACAATAAAATGATGGAGTGATGTCTCCACCAGTGGTCTTTGTCTTGAGCTTGTGTACTAAGCGATTTACATAGTTTTCCCATACAGATTGCTGGTTATTTTGACAGCTAGTCCATTAATAATATTTACCCTCCTTAAACACACAAGTGAAGATAAACCAACAAAGAAATACCAATGCCAACTAAAATTTAATGGCAAAACATCACTAACATTGAAGAAATACAACAATGATCACCGATGTCCAACCTCAGACAACTAAAACTATAAATCTCTTAACAATGCACAAAAGGCCTTGGCCACTAAAATCAATGGCTGTTGAAACATACTGCTAAAATAGAGCACTGTCCTAGTAAAACCTAACAAAGAATCCCCTTTTTTGCTATGGGTTATAAAACAAGAACACAGCCAAACCACAGCAGTTTTAGCTTATCTTTGTATATGTCTAGAAAAATCAGCGCAACCTTGAATATTCAAAATATTTTCAGCAGTTAAGGGATGAAAATTTAAGTATTTACTTGTTTTTCATGATCTCTAAGTACTGTGAAAAAAGTTCTTTTCCTCCTGCATTTCTTTCATCAACTTCATTTTTTCTTCCTCAACTTTTTCACGTTTGGCACTGTATTCTTTCATGAAGGAAAGCATTTCTGATGCGAAGAATAAGACCTTCTTTTCCTTGGTGGTCGCTTACCTTTGGTATGAGCGGAGTCAGTTGACTCCTCCTCACTGTCACTATGTTTTGTCCCATTGTCTCAACCTTTCAGTGTAATAACAGGTGCGACTTTTGGATCTGATCCAAGACATTCAGAGTGCTCTTCATAAAATTTCATAGGTTTTTTTTATCATTTCCTGTGTGGTTGTTGTGATCTTCTATTTTTAAAACCTATTTTCTAGTTTAGTCCATTTCCGCATACACTGATCTCCAGTTACCATTACATCACACTGCCTGTTAAAACTATATGCAATTTTTGCAAAAACGTCCCTCTTTGTTGCTCTCGCTTTGCCAAAAAGGTATTTGTGGTCTGAATAGCAGACACTTAGCTTTACATACTTGTCATCCCATCTTTCAAGATAATTCACTGTGTTTGTTTCACTAGAGTTTCTTGCCCAGGCCTGCTCATAGGCCCTTCACTTTCACTAGAGGTGCTTGCCTTGCTAGCAGGCCTGTCCGTAACTACCATATCTTCACTCATGGAGAGCTGAGACTGTTCCAAGGTGGAGAGTTGAGGCTGTTGCAAGGGTACTGTAGCATCCACAAAGAAAATTTAATTTTTTTTTAAACATACCAAAATTGACAAATTTTAGTTTTGCTTGTCAAAAATAGTCTGAGATAATGTAGCTAAGCTCAAAGAAAAGCCGCCAATTTTAGCACTAATCAGTAACCTAGCTCAAAAGATTATTCACATTCTTTGAACACGCTACACTTGCACTAAGAGAGCAACTGATTAGCGGAAAAATGTGAGAGGGACGTTTAACCAGTAAACTGACAGCACAACAAACAGGAGAATTAAATTTGCGAATAGCACATGTGCAAAATAGCTGACAACCAAGGCGAAAATTCACGCGTAAAAATACATCAACAACAAATAAGTAAATAAATATATTACTTAATTAGTAGCAATTCTCACCTGCAGTCGTACAGCTATGATTTATAAAAACATCCGCGTGAATTGACTGAAACTCGCATAGAGAACACATAAAGGACGCCGAGGCCGCCATGTTTTCGCGGACAAAAACCGCGCCTTTAATTCATCAAGGAGCATGGCACTAGTGGGACGCAGCAGACGGTACAGGATTTTCCGATCATTAAGGCAAAAACGAGAAAAAAAAAAGACTCCCTCTGAAGGTTTTTTTTTCCGAAAAATTTCCGGTGGAAAAGTCTGTTCCATTTGATTTACCACCGGAACAACCGGATTTTCCATACAAAAGGAAAGCGCTACAGATTTCAATTCCAGGCTGTTTATGAAATTGTAGAGAGTTTAAAACTACACATCTGGGCCAAATTGTGAAACATCAGAGCATTTCGTTCAAGAGTTATAGGCAAACAAGTATTAGACATTTTTAGTAAAAATGTATGGAACGTTGGTGTACCACTTCAGTACACCAACATGGCCGCCAAAACTTCAAAGTCATAATTACGCAAAAAAATCTCATTTCAAAAGATTGGATTCGCTGTAAGTTACATTAAATCGGCTTATAAGCATATATAATGCAAAAATAACTTTAAACTGGTTCAACGTTGGTTATTTTCACGGCCTATCTGAAACAGCGCGACGAATTGCGTGACACATTTAAAACCTTTACAAATTGGAAGCAAAACATCGTTAAAACATGAAACTTTTTGTGAAGGATTGTAACATCAGTATCTATGTACCATGTTAGAAATGGCTTCGTAGGAAGTAAAGTTTAGATTTTTTTTTAAATTTTTATGACGTCATGTGCAAGCCAAGAATACGAATACGAATACGAATTAATAAGTGAACGACTCTTCACCGGGGCTTAAGACGCAACGTATAAGAATAGTCTATTGATAATAACTAATCCGCTCATAAAACATCCCTTCCTTTGCTCTTAACTTTTTATCTCTGTCAGCTGTCTCAAGAACATATTGATAATGTCAAAAAGAAAAAAATCAGGTAGATTTTTTCTCAATGCAAATCAATACTTTATTTCACATTGAGGGACAATACAGAGTCAGAAAGGTGTTACAGTATTTAAACAGAGACAGAAGTAAAACTGTAGAACTTAAAGTACCTTATATAAATGTAATTAGAACCGGTCTGCATTTCAAAACTGTAAATCTAAATACGTAATAGAGCTAGAACGTTTCTTATATACATTACCGTTAATTGTTATTTTTCACTAAAATTCTATTTTTTAAGCATTTCTAAGAGCATGTTCCAGATTGACCATTTATTATTAGGTAACATAAATCTTTTAATTCAGTTTATTTTAAATGGTTGTAAACGTTGCCTTAGAATTTTTGTATAACGCGCCATACAATTGTAATTTATTAATAAAAAGTTCACTGGCCGCCTATATATATGACAGTTGGCGTCACGTAAGAACGATTTACTTGGCTTACTTGGTTTCGTTGCATTATATTCCGAAGTAATTTCATGACAGTGTGTCGAATGTTTCTCAACTTCCAGCAATAAATCAGAGGATTGAGAGATGAGTTAAGGAAAACTAGCGTAGTAGAATAAAGTGACCATCTTTTCAGAGCATTACTTGTTCCAGATATTACAGTGACAGCAAGTGTACAAAGCCGTGGCAAATAGCAAAGCAAAAACACTAGATATAAGATGAATGTTCCGAATACAAATTTTCTCAGTCGTGCAGCATTAACCATTTCGCTATTTTGTGCTCCTTGCTGTCCTTGGAAAGATTGAATTTGATTTTTGTGGCGTCGCATTGCTACAAAAATCTTGCAGTTAAGCAGTGTTGTAGTAAGAAGACAAAAGACAACAATGATAGCAAACATCATGTCAATATTCACTTGAATCCACGTTTTAGTTAACGAAAGAAAAGTGCTGAAAACCCAAAATGAAATTACCACAGCAACTACACGCTTGTGAGTCACAACTTCCTGGTATCTTAGGTGAAGATGAACGGACAGAAACCTGTCTGCACTAAGAGCTGTAACACCAAAGAACGAAGCTAAAATAAACCATTTCCCGATAATGTTAGAAGCGTCATCAAAAACATTACTGTGTTGCAATGAGTCTTTAACCAGCGCTACTGTAAAGAATGGCTGCACCACGCATCCAACACCAAGATCAGAAACAGCGACACTTAGGAGCAATGTTTTTAGATTCTTTGGCAACGACGAAGTCCTTCTTAGCGCGTGTATTGTTTAATGTTCAACGTTATGGCAGTATAAGATAAGTAGGCGTTGAAAACGGAGTTAGCGACCAACGACGAATACATGTCGGCATCAGCGTCCGTCTTTGCGTAATTATAACACTTGTAAGGAACACTTAAAATTTAAGTTTCTTATCTAAACGGCGCGCTCTGTTCGAAAGGTCGTATTTCGTTTTACCAGGCTCGGTCAGAAACATTTGAAAGATTATTTTCTTTCTTCTTTCTAGAACACTCATTAAACCAAATTCTAAATGGCTAAGTTATGTAACGTAAGCGTACTAGCTTGAGGAACGTGTCCGACGTGTCAATGAGGTTTGTTCCTTTACAGTCCTCCGTTAATCTTATAAACATTGGTTGATTTTAATATAAATTATTGTCTGAGACGGATTAATTCATGCGGTTGAATTGGGGAGCGGGGAAAGTTGTCATCAGTAAGGCAAGTGGCGTTTAATTTGTTTCAAATTGTGATTGCTGTCTTTCACAACAGACACTGAACCTTGCTGTATCGGTAATATTAGTCACAATAACACACAAAGGTAGAAAACATGCGATGAATCATTTTCTTGATGAAAATCGTTCTTTTCCGTGCCAACAAGTGATAACTAAAACTAAATCATAACACTGTTCTTAAATTTAAAAAGAAAAACGGAAGAAAAACTGAAAAAATAACGTGCGAAAAATTACTATTCACACTGCATATAATTGATCGTTTCAATTGGAGACGGCTGTTTCAGCTGACAAAGCTTCAAAGAAATTAAGCCCATTATATTGGCCCCATCAGTAGGAGAAAAAGAGTAATATGCTCCCCGTTGACGCTCAAAAGGTTAAAGCATACTCAGTTTTCGATGAAAACCATTCGTTAAATGCGTTGATGCCCACCGTTAAAAAAAAAGAAAAAAGCAGAGACAACAAAGAGAACGAAGAGTACGTCGGCAAAGTAGCAAAAAGGTTCATAAGCAAACAGTCTTGCATGAGCCTAAAATTACGTTCAATTAGTAATAAGACAGCAGTTCCTGAATGTGCGTTATAAGTCAGTGTTTAATTTAGTAAATTTGTTTGCCAAAAAAAGTTTCATTGAATCAATTATGGTTATAATTAAGATTACTAGAAAAAAAATAGCAGCCGTTGTGGCTACAACTTTACTGAAAATAATTCTGGCTTTCAAATTTGAAGCTGTTGTTTCCTTGGGGAGTTCTCCCGTTATGTTGTGCTTGGCAGTTTAAATGTTTTGGAGCATGATACGTGACACGTTGTCACTCAATCCAAAAAGCGTTTGAGTTGTGAACTATAAAATGAAGTAATAACTTTTGAGTATCTCCTTCCGTCTTTTTTCTTTCATAAATTGAGCACATTATACGTCTGCCATTCAAGCGAAAAGTAAAGTCGTAGTTGTCGGTAAACAGGTGGCACACAAAGTGCTTATCGACAACACAGGCGGCCCAAGCTCAATTTGTGAGTCGTTGAAGTTTATATTACGTAATAGTGGTCATGGCGAAAATTAAAGAGTTTGTATGGGAATATTTACGATATGTTTCAGGAAACAGAAATACAAGAAAATTCTTAATAAAAATACCTTACCTAACTTCCATGGTGTAGTTCTTGCTGTCTAACCTTTGGAGTGAAAACTCGCTAGAATCGCCTCAAATCAGCAAATTTAAAGGGCGCAGACAGCAAGTACGACACCATAGAAGTAAGATAAGGTATTTTATCAAGAATTTTTTCGTTTTTCTGTTTCCTAAAATATATCGTAAATATTCCCATACAAACTCTTAACCGCGGTCAAACGAGAGAAATTTGCAGAAGTTAAACAAAGTACTTAAAACTAGTTAAGGTTGTCATTTTCACTGTTTAAAGTTTGATATATTGCCAATACACTATCAATTAACCAAACGTTTTGAAAGTTTACTAAAAAAGTTTTAAGCGTTTGAAACCCGTGAACTGCAGAATTGTCGGCGCCATTCTTGAGTTGCCAACATATAATTTTGGTCAGGCGCAAAGAGCTTTCGTCAGTTTTCAACGAAAAAAAGCTCATCATTTTGAGAAAAATTAAAAGATAGTAACGTGAACTAATTTTTTTATACATCCTTGCCCATATGTCCATTTAATATTAAATAAAATCCCACTAAATGAAACCAAAAACGCCTCGGACGTTTGACCGCGGTGGATACAAACTTTTACATTTTTGCCATGACCACTATTACGTAATATAATCTTCTATGACTCATAACTTGAGCTTGGGCCACCTGTGATTGATAATAGCCCAATTTACAGTTGTCTGCTTAGTGGCCTGACCTTTGAGTGAAAGTGAGGCTGGAGTGGACCATGTTTTGTAAACCATGTTGTTCTTATACCGGGTTCTTCCAGGGTCGGTCAAAAACATTTGGAAGGTCATTTTCTTTCTTCTTTCTAGAACACTCATTAAACCAAATTCTCAATGGCTAAGTTATGTAACGTAAGCGTACTAGCTTGAAGAACGTGTCCGACGTGTCAACGAGGTTTATTCCTTTACAGTCCTCCGTTCATCTTATAAACATTGGTCAATTTGAATATAAATTATTATCAGAGACGGATTAATTCATGCGGTTGAATTGGGGAGCGGGGAAAGTTGTCATCAGTAAGGCACCGACGCAAGTAGCGTTTAATTTGTTTTAATTTCAGAAATTTAATTTAAAATTTGTTTTAATTTGTTTTAATTTTTTGTTTTAATTTGTTTTTAATTTTGTTTTAATTTCAGACACTGAACCTTGCTGTATTGGTAATATTAGTCACAAATAACACACAAAGGTAGAAAACATGCGATGAATCATTTTCTTAATGAAAATCGTTCTCTTCCGTGCCAACAAGTGATAACTAAAACTGAATCATAACACTGTTCTTAAATAAAAAAAAAAGGAAGAATAACTGACAAAAAAAAATCGCGCGAAAAATTACTATTCTCACTGCATATCATTGATCGTTTCAATTGGAGACGGCTGTTTCAGCTGACAAAGCTTCAAAGAAAAGGCCCATTATATTGGCCCCATGGGAGAAAAAGAGTAATATGCTCCCCGTTGACTCTCAAAAGGTTAAAGCATACTCAGTTTTCGATGAAAGCCATTCGTTAAATGCGTTGATGCCTACCGTTAAAAAAAGAGAAAAAAGCAGAGACAACAAAGAGAACGAAGAGAACGTCGGCAAAGTTAGCAGAAAGGTTCATAAGCAAACAGTCTTGCATGAGCGTTAAAATTAAGTTCAATTAGTAATAAGACAGCAGTTCCTGAATGTGCGTTATAAGTCAGTGTTTAACTTAGTAAATTTGTTTGCCAAAAAAAGTTTGAACCAATTATGGTTATAATTAAGATTACTAGAAAAAATGGCGGTCGTTGTGACTACAACTTTATTTACTGAAAATAATTCTGGCTTTCAAATTTGAAGCTGTTGTTTCATTACGGAGTTCTGCTGTCATTATGTTGTGCTTGGCAGTTGAAATGTTTTGAAGCATGATACGTGGCACGTTGTCACTCAATCGAAAAAGCGTTCGAGTACGAATTCTGAACTATAAAAGAAGTAATAACTTTTGAGTATTTCCTTCCGTCTTTTTATTTCATAGATTGAGCACATTATGTGTCTGTCATTCAAGCAAACTGTAATACGTCGTATAGTGGTTGTCGGTAAACAGGTGGCACACAAAGTGCTTATCGACAACATAGGCGGCCCAAGCTCCGCAATTTGTGAGTCGTTGAAGTTTATATTACGTAATAGTGGTCATGGCGAAAATTAAAGAGTTTGTATGGGAATATTTACGATATGTGTTAGGAAACAGGACTACAAGAAAATTCTTAATAAAAATACCTTCCCTTAGTTCCATGGTGTAGTTCTGGCTGTCTAACCTATGGAGAGAAAACTCGCTAGAATCGCCTCAAAACAGCAAATTAAGGGGGCAGACAGCAAGTACTACACCATAGAAGTAAGGTAAGGTATTTATCAAGAATTTTCTCGTTTTCCTGTTTCCTAAAACATATCGTAAATATTCCCATGCAAACTCTTACATTCTCGTCATGACCGCTATTACATAATATTATCTTCAATGACTTACAACTTGGGCCTCCTGTGATCGATAAAAGCCCAATTTTAATGGTTAAGCCTAAAGAATACCGTTCAGAAGGACGTCGGACACGTTATTGAAACTTATATAACGGAGTAACTGGTTAGCTTTCAGTTGATGTTATGGGTAGCAGTTTATATAGTTAAATTTAGGCCTGAACAACCCGAGAAGCTAGGTGGTACAGTGGTATAGTGGTACGGTAGGCTATCTAAGCCTAAGCCTAGCTGAGATCACAGGTTCAATCCTGAGTGGGGGATTTTAGATTTTCTTTTTTACACTTAAAAATTTATTGAAAATAAAATTCCAAGTGTCGACATTACGTTATATAAGTCTTAATAAGGTGTCCGACGTCCTTCTGAACGGTATTCTTTAGGCACAACCAATTTTAATACAGTTGTCTGCTTAGTGTCCTGGCCTTTGAGTGGAAGTGAGGCTGGAGTGGACCACGCTTTGACATTCTCCCAGCCAATCAGAATGCAGAGTTTTTTGCATGTATATTATTATGAAATTAACAACTAACAGTGAACAATAAAATTGCAAAAAACATGTTTACGAGAAACGTGTTTCGATGAAACGATTCTACTCTAAACATGTTTTGGTGCCGATGTGAACAGAGCGTTTAAGGCTTTTACAGTTTCTCCTGTTGTTCACAGGGGCGGATCCAAGAATTCCTGAAAGGGGGGGGGGGGGGGGTGGTTGTACACTTTCGACGCCATCGGCGTGGATGGCGAGCGCCGCAGGCGCGAGCTTCTAGGCGCGGTCCGGGGCCATGCTTTCCCCAGAAATGTTTTCCGATTTTACCTTCTAAAACGCCATTTCCAGTAGCACTCCTGAGACTGCACTCCTGATAAAAAATCTTGAGTTTACCTTATTTCTCAACCAGAAAACCAAAAGTAATAATAATGCATGATTAAAAGGGTCAGCAGAAACAACGATAGTAATTTGTCGTTTTTCTACATACCTCGTAAATCGAACAATGCAGCCTAAAGAGCTTTTACAAAGCCCTCGTATATCCCGTCTACTCGAATTTCTCAGAGTAACGCATAGCAATAACAGCGAGATCTGAGAAGCGTTCTTCAAACATCGTTGATCTGGAGAAGGTCTTGATCTGTTTAATGAGCGAAAAGGACCGCTCAGCTTCAGCACTACTGATTGCTAGGGTGCATGCAATGAGGAGATGACGATGGATGTTTGGAAAAACATCCTCTTCACACGCACCAAGTGCTAGTAGAAGATTGCTTGGAACTGAGTTTCTTCTCTGCCGACTGCCACATAATTTGCCATCTTCGCAGCTAATTCCCAAGGGATTTGGGAAATGGAAGGTCTTTCTCTCAGTACAACATGCCTTCTGTTTCATCAGATAGCTCCAGGGTGTTATTGACTATGATTGATGGTACTAGATAAAGCAGGTGGGAGGCGTGGCGATCCTCGTCACAAAAAAGGTCTTGCATTTGAATAATCAGGGAATCAAGAAGGGGAATAGCCACAGATTTTTTGAAATGATCGATTGGATCCTGACACGATCTTTTCACATGTTAACGACCTACTGTCGAGAAATGTACATTATCGTATTCTCACTTGACAATCAGTTAATTGGTGGAAGTGAAACAACTACGTATAAAACAATTTTATTCTATTATTTTTCTGAAGAGTCAAACAAATGAAAAAAATACTGCTCAAAGGGGGGGGGGGGGGGGGGGGGGTGGTGGTGGGGGGGACGTTGCAACCCCCTCAAGCCCTCCCCTGGATCCGCCTCTGTGTACATGTGATGCAGGATATTAGTCCTTCACTCGCTTTGTTAGACTGATTTGCCCGTTTCGCTGATGTAACCATTTATACATGCACACATAGGATAGAATGATAGCTTAATAACTGATTATACACTGCAGATATATTTACAAAACAAATTTATTTACTGGTTAATGTGCTTCAAAACGATTAATAAATTGAAACTAAATTTCTTTAAATTTATTTTCATCAAATAGAAAGCGATGACTAAACAAAAAAGAAAAGTATTGTTTTTGTTAAATCTACGTTACATTTCCTTCTACTTCTGTTTGGATTAAAAAAAAACAGTAAGTGATATATTGATTAACATTGACGAGAGCTTAAGTTTATTTAACCTCATATTCAATTCAATTCATAGAATCAAGTTGTTTTATTGATGGATCAATCGATTGAATATGTACGCCGACGTCTTCTTGCTGTTTTCATGTCGCCATATAACGGTTGTTTGGCAATAATGTTTTCAATCTTACGCTGCTATAAACAGTTCGTTAGCCATTTAGATTCACTTGCACTGTAATCCTTTGTCTTATGTCTATGCATAATTTGGTATGATTTTGACGATGGTATCTCCTACATGCGGTTAAGATATACAAGTAATTTAAAATAAAATGATGACCATTTCATACCATTTTAAACATTTGTCTCATCGCCGCTCAAAAACGCCTGCCAAGCATTCAAGGCTTCGTTATTGTTGTTCTGTACGTTTCTGAACACTTGGAAAGCTGGTGCTCTTTTGGAAAACACCCCCTAGGATGGGCTTCGAACAATCTTCAAATGAAGATTATTGGAAAACACTTTACTGCCATTCTTAAATTAGGTTACTTATCTTCACCAGGGTAGACCGGTACAAGGCAAGTAATTACGTAGAATGACTGTTGGAAAGCTACTTAACAATCGTTCCTAGCAATCTGCCAGGGAGACAACTCGAATCTGCACCGGCTGTGCGCTGCTCGGATCAATCCCTCGGGTAGCGGGATACACCTTTGTATTAGCTGATGCACTAAGACAACAAACGAGCTCCTTGAAATGCTGTCTGAACCTATGACTCACGAGGACGTATATGAGTGGGTTAGCAGTGCAGTTAGAAACGACCAGGACTGTGGATATGACGTGCAGTGCGTAGTCTTGCTCCTGTGAAAGGCTGTTGAATCCCAGCACGCATAATGACGTCAGAGCGGGAATCCAGCACATTGCAAACACAACACTGACCGTCACCACCATTTTGGTCACTCTCTTGTGAATTTTCACTCTTCCCTGATTAAAAACAAATAACGTTGTAAGGCTATTAAAATATGTGCCGTTAATATGGATACCTACAGAAAATTTGTAACAAAAATAGAGAATATATAATTATATTAAAATGTGACAGCGACTTCACGCATAAAGAGAACAAATATTGCCGCACCCACTTTACAGTGAACTTACACAAACAGAGGAAACACATCTCACTTGTTGTGTATTGTCTTCATTGTCCACATTCTGATACCAGAGATTGTATACCACTCTCAAGTACATCCCAGCCATCAGTAATATTGGGATTGCGCCTGTTATCACAGCCCAAGCCATGCTGTTTGCTTTAGGCATCCAAGTTTGGGGCCAGTATTCCATGCAGAAATCACTTTGTTCGTTGTAACGGACACTTAGCAGCAGAGGAAGGTTAAAGAGGACAGCTGAAATCCAAATGGTTGGGATGATAATCTGGAATGTGATTGCAATGACTTAACGTAAGCAATGGCTCAAGTGCAAGTACTTTTAAAAAAAACACGAGAGAAAGAATGTTTTATCAGAATTTCCAAACACCGAGTGGTGCGTTGAAA
This sequence comes from Dendrophyllia cribrosa, assembly GCA_024195265.1. NCBI lineage: Eukaryota > Metazoa > Cnidaria > Anthozoa > Scleractinia > Dendrophylliidae > Dendrophyllia > Dendrophyllia cribrosa. The sequence goes on along the minus strand of JAJLRJ010000009.1, from coordinate 36,240,030 downwards.
AAAGAACGAGGCACAACCGAGTTTTTTCTAACGGACTTCGAGGTGTTAGGATACCCGATAAAAAACTCTATCGAGTGTTTGATAGAGCTTCTTAAGCTGTATCATTAAATACAGAGAAGACGAAGGAAGAAAATCGCCAAAATCTATTTAAACTTGACGAATTATAATGAGTTTGAAAAGTAGTTGGCAATGTATGGAAGGAATATCCCCACATCGATTTCTGACGATCGCTCATCGAGAGATTGAATTAATCTCAGCGATCAAAATCTGATTTGCCATACATAGTGATATATTTATTCATTAATCTTACATGGTTGTCTATTTAGCGACGCCAGCTTAAGTAGAGCCCTGTCGTATCTACCTACGACATCACGATAAAATACATTTAATTTTAAAATACAAAATAGGCATGAATACCCGCGTCGGATAGAATAAACCCTTAAAATGGTGCTTGATGCAAGCTCCATTAATTTTTAAGCTTTTGTTAGGTACCTGGAGGTTCTCGCCAGAGGTAGGCGTAAATGACAGCTGAAGAATAAATATCTACTTGTTCTTCAACTAATTCATCATCTTTATCAATTAATCTGGCATAGGATCAGAAAAGTGCTCGCTAAATGAAATGGTTTCTTGCATGAGTAGTCGTTCAGAGACCACTCGAGAACAACCCGATGGTTGTCGCATATCCCTTATCCTGCCAGCAAACTCTCGGTTTCGGGGCTGGATGAGGGAGTATGAGGAGGGGAAGGGGAGGAGCCCATTCCTTCCTCCTCTTTTCCAGCCCCCGGCGCCCGCGAGTCTGAGAGCTTGCTCGCAGGCCGATATCCCTCGCCATCAAGAATTAGTTACATACAAGAGTTGCCAGTTGATATAAATCATCGCATTGCTAAGGGTAGTCCTGCACTTGTCCAAACGATGTCTGTGATTCGCAAAAAAAAAATATATTTGTCCTGCTGGGATAGGGACTCGGGATAGGGGCATTTTCAAGTGGTACATCAATTTTATCGTTCGCCAATCACAGACATCGTTTGGACAGCTACGACTCCGCTCATTGCGAAAACACCCAAACTGTTTACGTTACGTACGTACGTTGCGAAAACACCCGTTTACGTTACGTACGTACGTTGCACCCAAATAGTTCCACATACTAACCTTACCCTTACCTTTAGCTTTGAAGCTGTTAGTTGTCTTTGGTGAATTTGCGGGTCCATAACAGCATAGTACCTTTCAAAGGCAAGGACAACCAGAGTAAAAACAGAAACAACTAATCCGACCCAAGTTAGGGTGCCTCCGGTCAGCAGTTTGCAAAGTACTGTACCCGTCATTCCGTCTGGATGATTGACAGTGTGGGCTGCAATGGACCGGGGAACAACGAACAGTGCCACCATTATGTCTGCCACAGCGAGGTTCAGAATTAGGTAGTTCATGGGAATCCTAGAAGTAATTCAGAACATTCAGTTGCAGGTAGTACATTTTGAGAAACGACAAGACAGATTCAGTTCCTATATACACGAAATCCTCTTTTGCATGTCTGAAATATAGTCAGGAGAATGGACTTAAACCTGAGTCAATAGCGAGGACAAACATAAGCTCTTTATTGTGTCTCTTCGCTTTAATCTTTCCAACGTCCTCCAGTGTTCTATCACGTTAATGCAATGCAGGCATTTTCTATAAAAGGGACAGCGTCTTGCCGAAATAACAAAATTTCAGTCACCTTATTTTCACGTTACATCGCCAGATACAACCAAATATACAACTTTATTGGATAAAAAGATTCTATAGAACAAAACAGAAGCAGTAGTTTGGAGATAAAGTGTAGGATTGCAAGGATGGAAGTTGATTAGAGTTCACAAAATTTGATTTCGTGACAGGCGGTCAAGAAATCAAAACTGCCATTCTTGTGAATTTTTTAATTTTTTAAGCCTTTATGTTGTCTATATTTTAAGTTAATTCTTTGCTTTCATCACTTTTGGCGATTTTTTTCTTCCTATTTAAAAATAATAAAACAAGCTCCTGGCCATAATCATGAAAAATACTATATATCAGCTGGGAAAGTGCAGTGTCCCTTTAAGATCAAGCTGACAAAAATGAAATTCATAATGAGTAGAAAACAGGCTAGGAAAGCATATCCAGTCAAATGAAAGCACGGCTATAACTTAGGCACTCTATTAAGTAATGCTCCACATAAGAACGATAGCAAACTTCATTGTTCTGCGGCATTGGCTCTTTCCCACATAGAAAATCTCTGATTTCAAGAATAGAGGAGGAGCTGATGGTTAATAATTATATTTCATTATAAAAATAAAGAAAATCCATTCATTTAATTCATGTTTACAAATAAATTTTAGGAAATGTTCGTGCTTAACCAATCAGAATAGCAGAAGACAATAGCTAAGAATTTTGCTTCTTTTATGAAGTTCCCCAAATACAATATATTTTAAAACTTGCATGTTGTGCGATTGGGTCTCAAATTACTTGAAACCTTAAAAACATTAGACAAAATGCAACTTGAACCCTAACTTTTTAGCGGTTTTTGAGTCTAGGCCAATGAGATCACTAGTTATTACAATGAAAAAAGTTGACATTTCATCGTGCATGGCGCTATCCTTCTTATGCGGATCACTACTTAATAATTAAACTTTTATTAACATATATTACTTCTCACCTCATGTCTTGGAATTTGAGAATAAGCAAACAAACAATCGCGTTGCCAACGATATCGGTGGTAGCTAGCACTGAGAGCATAGTTGTGAGACAAATCTGTGCCGCGCTTGACTCTGTTTTATATGACATCAATAACATGATGATGCTTCTCTTTACCTAAATAACCACAAGAATAATCAAGTAATTCGAATGACAAAGGGACAGGACAGACCCAAAGAAGAGCGTTTGTACCGGAATCGCAAAGGTTATGGGTTCAAATTTTTATTTTCATGCTCTCGTTACAACTCCTTTAGTTGCTGCATAACTGCGATGTTCACAGTCTTTTACTTTTTCGCCGCAGTTCATATGAATTTATTTTCATATAGAGCTGTTTTCACTCACGTGACCGGCGGCCATATTGGAATGCTAAAACAAAAGGAAATGTTTGAATAAGAACAGAGCTAAAGTCCCATAGGATTCGTTTAGGACAACAATATGGCCGCCATTTCATTGTTTTGGGACACGTGACGTCACGTGCAAACGCTCTATACATATTTTAATAAAGAGGTAAATTTTACAGTCATGCTTTTTCGTCGGCTCTCAGCGACCAAGTTCATGCTCGTAATTAAGAGAGAGAAGAAGAAAGTTCAGCAGTGCACGTTTACGATTTTTATTCGCGAGTTCTGTAGTATCAGTGTCATCAGTACACAGTTAAAATGGGTAGGACACCGCATAATAAGACCAGTACGTAGGAGATCTAATCCAACAACATCTCCTTTACCAAAGTACAAGACATGAAAGAAGAACATGCCAACAATATATTACCAGTATTTGTAACCGAGAAGTCAAACTAAATGAGATGGAGTTGCGAAATGTGGCGCGGATCGGAGGGATGGCGAAGAACGTGTGTAGTCGCCTTCTCGTATCACCCGCCATAGAATGGATAGAACGAAAGCCGATATATTTATACCAGAACTAAAATTTAAAACAATGGCGGCCGAAATTTATACTTTTAGGTTGGATTTTTCTCCTTAGTGAGAACTTTAGAGAGAGAAAGAGCTTTCTCTCCCTAGTGAGAGAACGAAAGCCGATATATTTATACCAGAACTAAAATTTAAAACAATGGCGGCCGAAATTTATACTTTGAGGTTGGATTTTTCTCCTTTGTGAGAGCTTTTATAGATTAAGATCCGCAAAGAGAACACAAAACACTCAATACTAGTTTAAGGAAAGTTTGAGTTAAGATATATGCATATATCACATGACCCGCGCGAAAAGACCGAAAGGCGCCAAAATTATGGCGCTGTGTATGTGACGGTTCTTTGATATTACGCAACGAACGATTTATAGAATTTGTATGGGAAATTTACTTTAGTCTCATATGCTAAAATAAAGCTATTAATGTAGAAATAAACTTCACTTACCTCAACATTGGGTTTTCGTGGTATCTTTTTTTATGCAATTGGTTGGTTGTCGTTTCCACTCTCTGAGGGGAAGCGACAACCAACGACATCGCAAAAACTCGTAAGCCACAAAACCGTCTAAAATGGACACAATTTTTGCCCAAATTTGCGCCCAAATCGTTCGTTGCGTAATATGAAAGAACCGTCACATACTGAGCTTGGACTGCCTGCGAATGAATGAAATTAGCGAAGGAGTAAAAATTGAAAAGTCTTTCCTGAGCTGCGATTTTCAGCTAATTCTTATAGTCATTTCAAGTCAAATGGATCCAGTTAACCGCTGCCTTCAACTGTTAAAGCTATTTTGTTTCGCTGGATTGTTGAAAAAGTCTCTAACAATGGACTGACCTGAACTGTAGTTGAAAAAAATTATAATTCAACTGACGATGTTCTTGCTTATTTGTTTGCGGTGTTCATACGGCTGAGGTCGGAAGAAATGGTTTAGTTTGCAGCTTTGAAATAAAACAACTGACACACTGATTCAACACGACTTTCTACATGGAAATAGAATTGCTCTTTTCTTGTGTGCAACAGTATGTAAACAGCTAAATTTATGCTTTTTTAAAAGCTGTTAAAACATTTTTTTTTAATTATTCTTGATGTTCTATGCGAAACCAGGACGAATTAAAGGTTTGAATTATCATCGAGTTTTAACCGTTTTGGATTGCTTTAAATATACAGCTTGTAAGGACTGGCATATCGCCTTAAAATAGGGTAAAGATATTAATTCAATGTTGCCATTATTATTTTATTGGTTCAAAATATTTTTGTTCACTTGTTCAACTGTAAAACGAGAACGCGCAGTTTTGACCACCGCGATGCACCGCATTTATCGTTCAGATTCATTTGTTTTCGTTGTATATTTGTTAGCCATATTATTTTTTATTTGTGGCTGGATTGGTGTTAATTGTAAAAGTATAACACAAACTATTTGGTTGGATTACGATAAAGATCGACTTGCAGCTAGGAAATTGAGTTAAGCTAAGCTTAAGTCTTGGAAAAATCAGCAGTTACACACTTCACTTCTTTTTGGTGTAAACTTGAAATACATCTTCGCGTAAGCTTACTCTGAATTCGTGATCGTTTCACTAACTTAAAAATTAATGTCACTGAACATTAGTTTATTTTTTCAGCGGCCAATTCAACAGTAACAATCCTGAGAATCATCTTCAATTTTCCTAAAAAAGTGAAGAATGTTTACCAGCTTTCTATCCCGAATTGTAAACTTACTGTCAGGGATATATCAGAGTGTATTATTTCAGTAAAAGCTATGTCTTCTACTTCTCAAATTAAGAAACTCTAACAAGAAGTAATGGCATCAAATAAGTTTATGTATATTTCAGTGGATTTTAGCGAACTTTCGCCGGTTGGTGGAAGCGGCCGTGTTGAGAAAATTTCTTATGATAGAAAAAATGCTTTCAAAGAACGACCTCAAACCAGCCTGTTCAGGGACTGGCAAGATTTCCATTTGAAGTATTTAAGAGTATTTTTGGCTTGAATTAGGGAAAAAAAATCAGGAAATGGGTCAGTTATCAGCCCGTTTTCGTTTGCGGAAAAAACAATTTAAACTTAGCCAAATGTCATTTAGTTTTAAATTTCTTTTGGGAAAATCTTCTGGCGGATGCCTCTTAGCCAAGTAAACAAGCATTAAAAAGACCATCAAATGTCTTTTGCGATAATCTGCACGTTCTGTTAAAAAAAAGTTAATTATGATTAATCTGACACCAGTGTTTATTCTTTTGAGTCATGTACGGTAGATAAAAAATATTTTTGTCGACGAAAAAACTTTTTCCATATAAGGTAGCATGTGCGCGCGCTCTGCGTCAAGGGTGGCGCAATTTCTGCTAAAAATAGCCCAACACGTCCTTAACATGGGTTTGCGTGGGCCCCACTCTTACTGTCTCCGTCCCCGATTATGGCTCCTGGTTCAACTGATATCTATAATTCGGCTGACTTCCACATTGAGAGCAAATAACAACAACTACAAAACGAACATTTTCAAGAAATGTAACTTATTGAACATCATAATCGGTCATATCTGTTCACAGAAGCAACGATATGTCTCTAAGAGAGTGTTACAGTTTTTCCATGTAATCCTTTGATGGTCTTCGCTAAATTCTCTCTCAATTCGTTTCCAAGGAAAGTCACCAAATTGAAAACCAAATCACCATCGGTTCTGCATATCGATAAACAAATATCGTGTTCAAGTGTTCTCAACCCTCATTTCAAGCTTTTCAAAATGCTTTACATACAAAGTATCTACAAATAATGTGTCACCATTGTCTCAAACTGCAATTCTCAAATGCAAACAAGCCTACCAGAGTCGAAAATCGAGGTTGTTTTGCTCCGTTTTGTCGCAATTCATGATAGTCGATGTATAGAAATATAGTCGCTGAATAAAAGTTGGCAATATGTATCAAAACCGACAACACCAGTTTTGATTTATAAGCACACACAGCTTCGAAAGGGAGAACCCATCGGAAGTAAAATATTGAAACACGCTATATCCGCACCTTTTATAAATTGTTTTCGCTAGTCATGAAAGCTTGATCTATTTTGTGTGCATTTAATTCTCATACTATAATAAATGCTAAGTTCACCAGAATAAAATCACGGCAAGAACAGTTTTAACTTCAACGTGTTACTTCTTCTACCTAGTCCTTCGACAAGTTACTTCCAGCATTTAGTCGAGTTGTCTTAGCAACTAACCGATAAACATTTATACATCAAAGCGGAGAGGGAATGTGTGAAAAAGTGTCAGGCTAAACAAACAACACGGCGGCACAGGTAAGGACGCAAACCACCATCTCAGTCTTTTAAGTTATATCTAGCTTGAAAATCTGACATGTAAAAACTAAACCAAAAGAAAATAAAAAATTCGAAAAACTAAACTAAAACAACATGTCTTCACAAGGCCAGTTTGATAGTTTGGTTCAAGCCGAGTGGTGTAGTTTGTAACCAAGACTAGATCGTGGTTAAAAATCAAAGACCATCATCAAAGGTGGAAGATGTTGAGTCAAGAAACTGGCAACTGAAACTGAAAGAGTACAAATTCTAAGCGAATGCTTAAAAAAGACTGCTAAATGCCGCATTGAGGGTTTCCCTTAACTGTGTTCATCCTTTATGCTATACTCGCTCAAGGTTTGTTGACGGGAGAACAAAGCTTTATAAATGTGATATTCCTAGTTGGTCCGTAATTCACTTAATAAAATTTCCCGAGGGAAATCATTTCAAAAGGACCATTTAACACCCATCAAACTATATGAAAGTACAACGTAAGAATGTAGTGCATTTTATAGATTGTTTCTCAGTTTTCAAAATGCCACACTTACCAATTTACGTGATAAAAAGACGGAGTGTACGCTATCTGCGTCTTCGTAATAGATTGTAAGCGGCGAGCAGTGCTTGATTAAATACTAGGGAAAAGAACACGCAGACAAAGATTTGTACTGTAAGTGGCTTCCGTACTTTAATTAAGTAAGAGTCCTATCTTCATTGTAGATGTGAGAAAATGGCATTCTCAAGTGCTTGTGTTCGTATTTCTATATCATGTTGTCTCACAAAAACAATTTTCCTTGTCGGAAAATTAAGCTAGTAAGAATGCGTGCTCAGTTTTATCCTCGTCTTGCCTCTGAGCGAAATGTTCACTGAACACATCATTTAACAAGAAGGAACTGTAGCTAAAGCAATATTTAATAATTAGCTTTATTCTTAGCAAACGGACTCAAATATAAATTCAAATTAGTCAAACTTAAATTGAATCGTGCTTGTACGACTGCTGTTACCGACATAGGTAAATATAATTTCTTCTACAGGAAATTATCCAACAGTCGTCGTACTGATAAATGGGCAGATCACTTATTTTACTATCCTTATCTGTCAGTTGTCCAATACGACCAGGTACAACCTTTCAATTAACCCGATTTTTAATCAATGGATTTCTTTTAGTCCCATATCACATTGAGAGTATGCTAAAACAATTTATGCAATATACCGAATTTTACGCGCATTTTGATTGATCTTTTGGAGAACAGATCCACCGCTGACGCCATTGAGAATCTGTTTTCTTTCTTTCATAATCTAGATAGGGCAAGTAAAGGCGTCGAAAAAATGCTTAGCAGAAGCTATTGACAATTAAGAAAAAGACGAAACCGAAACGAAGTTTTGTTGACGTGGAAAATGCCGAAATTAAGAATAAAATCCCAGAACAGTCTAATCGCAGTCGAGTACTGCTATAAGGCTAGTTCTTACCCTGTTATTGTGTAGAACAAATATATCCCATTTCGCCGCGCGCTTGTTTAGTTATAGATCACAGAAGACGTCAAAATGTACTAAGAACAACAGTGACAAACTCGCCAGCGGCTCGTTCGCAACTTATATTTATTCTTACCACGTTTTGATCTAATCTGTGGTCTATAACTTAACGGACGCACAGCAAAATGGAATATATTTCTTAACCAGATTAGACGTGGAAACTGCGTCATAGTTCTCATCCCCACTTCAAGCACCCACCGACTTCACTGCTACACGACCACTACACTGAGCTGTTTGTAATTATTACACTTCCGTCAATCATACTTGCATTGCCACGCTGTGCTTTGGTCATACAAGTACACCAAATAGTTGACAAAGCAACTTTGCTCAACTGCTTAAGTTGAGAGCACACTGCGAGGATCACAAATCTCATTCATGTTTATCAGCAGTTCAAATATATGATTTTCATATATTCATATTCATATATATTCACTATCATCAGGTATATTTCGAACTCGCACTGATTGACCATCTATCCATGTGGCTTGATAGCTCAGTGGATTCAGCGTTGCACCGGTATAGCGTTCCGCCCAGGTGACGTCATATTGGCAGGATTGCATTGTGGGATCGAAATGCGGACAAATATTTCAAATTGGCTGCCTCGGAAACACCAGTTTTTGCGATTCCTGTACATGTTGAGGATAATTGTCAAGTTGTACCCAAGAACAGTGCTTCGTAGCACCTCTTTTTTGTAGCTTCCTGCATAGTTCTTGAATGTTGTACACATTTCAATCCCATGATGCTGCGCGAGTTTTCTATTTTTAGAATCTGGGCGGAACGCTATTGCAAAGTCATGGGTTCGTATCCCGTTCAAGCCTGAATTTTCAGGTTGTTTTTCAACTGCTTAAGTCGAGAGCACACTGCGAGGATCACAAATTTCATTCATGTTTATCCGCAGTTCAAATACAGGTGTATATGATTTTCATATGTTTATATTCATATAAAATTTCTCTTAAGGTGTTTCCCTCCAGTTTCCATTCAGCCGCGTCGACCATTTTTGAGCGGCCGTTTAACTAACTTTCCTTTATTGAATTAGTATGAAACTTACAAAAATATTGTACTTAGTTTGTAGTTTATAAGAGTGTAACAATTTTGTAAATCGCATTTCAAATTGCGGAGAAACATTGAGATCACTTGAGTCTAAATTCTGACAGATTGCGATAAAAATAAAAACTATTACGATAAACTATGACAAATGGCAAACAAAATATCTAAAACTTAGAAACTTTTGAGTAAATCAGAAAAACATTTCGAACTTGTGATTTTGCATGTGTATGAGCACATCCATAAGTTCCTCAATTAAGCTTATAAAAGTTTAATTTCTCAATCTCAAATTTACGCCAAAATGTGTGTTTAGTGTATGAGATGAAACTATGAAAGTTTGAATCTGTTTGTCTTTTCAGTTTTGGAGATTCGATTTTCTATAGGAAGCCATAGTTTTTTGACAGAGACCTTGATATTGTAGTTTTAGCGCTAATTTCTACATATTTCAAAAACCGCGAGATAGATTTTTTTAAAACTTTTTTTGTCGTTTCTTTATAATATGAACAACATTGTCTCGAAGTTTCATCTTGATTGAAACATTGCAACATGGCTCAGAGCCAAGGCACGACTCACAAAGTCCTGGCTGCACCCCTGACTAAGACAAACGCCGAACTTCAATTAATTGAGTTCGGCTTATGTGAAGTACAGCGTTTGACCCGGGCCTAAGCGACCACGTTACCAAAATACCAAATTTCTTCAAGTCAAATCACTATTAATAATCGAAACCTCTCGCAAGCGTCCACCTCTCGTACGCGCCCGGGACCACATCTGGGCCGGGTTGTTCAAAGCGCGATTAAGCTAACCCAGGGTTAGCGTCAATTTTGATTCCTGATAAATACTTAATCGATGGAGATGTTTCCAAAGTATTTTCGCCCTTTAGTTTCGAATATGACTTGTCTTCGCGTGTAGCTTAAAAAGCGTTTTTGAAAACACTTCTAACAAGAGAAATTAAATCCTCCGTTAAGTTTTAATCCTGGGTTAGCGTTAACCGGCTTTCGAACAACCAGGCCCTGAATCTTTCTACATTTTGCTCTTAACCTCTGGTAAGGACCACTCGCCCATATTTCGATGTCACTGCAGAGGCAAATTGAATCACGTGTTACAGTACAAGTCCAATAAAACGAAAATTTTGTTCTTTTGAAACTTCACTATAATTATGATGCAATATTTTGCGCTGATAGCTTCTTTGTACATGGATATTACAACAGGTTCACACGGTTCATATGATTCAAAGTAGAAAACTACTGTGTACTCTCCAAAAATTTGAGTGGGGGTGTGCGGCACGCTTCGTAAAACCCTTACCCTATTTCAGACCAAAATATGCAATTTTCCCTACCCTTTTTCAGACCTGACCCAAAATTCGATACTCTATTTCAGACCAGACCCTTGAATCGATACCCAATTTCAGATGTTAATCAAACCGCATTTCTCAAGGGATGTAAAAAGTAGCTTCTTCAGTCTAAAAACCATACCCAATTCCAGACCAGAGTTTGCAAATCATACCCCGGCTATTTCAGACCAAAATGGTCAAAATCTATACCCTATTTCAGACCAAAACGCCTTGAAAACCATACCCTTTAGGGCCGCATATACCTATATAGCTTACATAAGGGAGTACCCCCCCCAGTACCCCCCCCCCCCCCCCCCCCCAGCTGACTTTGTATCTTTGGGTGGTCGCTGACTAGAGGTTTAACGGTATTTTCCAACCGATGGCGAGTTGTTATTTAGTGAGTCTCCCACATTTTTTTATGACATTATTATGAACATAAATTCGCAACAATCGTCAACACTGTATCGTAACGACTTTTGTTCTTGGGCCATCGTAGCTTGATGAGAAATAGAACACAAACCGCGGTGATAAACATATTGAACTTATTCATTTTTTATAACACTTGACGTTTCGTAATATTATAATTATTTATTTTAATTCATTCAGAATTTAAATACATAAAATTTAATTTTGATATAATTCCATCCCTGCAGGTTTATTATAGTACAAATATTTAACAGCTAGACGTACGGTGTTATTGAATCGTTTCAATCGCAGTTTATTATTATATAATATTTCATTGGTTCCCTGAAAGATTAACAAATGTTTTACGTCCGACCGCTTTTTTACAATGAATTTGCGAAATTTTTTAATTTGTAGTAATGGCAAAGATTTTATCCGTGAGAGCTAAGAGCTGCATCGGACTTAACAGCTGGTGTAACTGCGAACCTCAGACGTTAACATAGTGCTTTTAAATGAGCTGAAAGTCAAACGTGTGTGTTAGCAGTTACTCACGGCCATTAAATATGCGGGATGCCTGTGGTACACCGCGTTGAATTCGGTTGATTATTCTTCCTCGTCGTCACAAAACGCAATACTTTTTTTTAAAAGTTTTCCGTAACCCGCAGATACCACGCATCTCTTAACAGCCTCTAATTTCATTGGAACTGGGTATCACGCAACTCTAACCCGCGGGACGTCTCGAGAGAATTCCTGTGTCTCACATCATAATTCGCTCCTGGATCTCCTGCTCGTGTATTTAAAGGGACACTGTCACGGATTCACATGCGCGGGCCAGGCTCACTTCCGATCTACTTGAGAACATTTGGCCGTAATTATGGATCTTGGAATCGATGGCAGAAAATGCTCCTTTTCAGCGTAATATGTGAGGATTTTCAAAAAACCAGACATGTTTTAGGGTGGAAGGGAAATAGTTATTTAACTGTCAGTGGCTGAAAAATCGTCGATCGGATAGATTTTTGGGACGCAAATCGCCTTTTAGTGGAAGTCGGTTTCAAACCGAGTGTTTTGCCTTGACTCTGTCTTATGAAGGGAAAACATTGGCGACAAAGAAACCGGAAACGCTAAAAAAACTCCAAGCGACAAAATAATACGCCAGACCTGAGTTTAATAGTGTCGCTTTATTGAATTAATGTCCAAATTTTGCTTTATTTATCGTTCGAAATCTACGTTATTTTTGTCCCCATATAACGTCGATCTTATAAAGCGCTCAAATTTTCAACGGCCGCCGTGTAATACCGCTTTCATTGAAGGGTCACGTTCCGACTTACACACCGCTAATAATTTAAAATCCGTTGCTTTCTCATGACATGAGCAATATTACAATGACAACAACTGCGCTGCAAAGAGAGAATCGAAGCAAGTTTCGTAGCCAGCGCCGCGAAGACAGAATCGGAGCAAGTTTCGTAGCCTGCGATTAATTAATTAATTTCGCTTCATGCCATGACTTAGAGATTGTATCTTCCTAATAAACACGTTTATATGATTTCAACCACTCTTTCATCGTCTTTTCGGCGTACCAAATATCATTTTCCGTCCCGATTTTCTTCGTTTTCCACCGTGACCACCGCCACTATTCGACGCCATTTTGAAACTGACAGTTTAGTCTAAACTTTTCAAGTTCCGATTCGAGAAAACTGGCGCATGCGCCCTCGTGACAGTGTCCCTTTGAGTGTAAAAAGGCTATTTTCCACCCATGTGGGAGGCTACACAGCTTAAGCGCAATTGCGCATGTAAGTGCTTCGTAGCTGTGTACATCTTCTTGTTTGTAAGTATAAACAGATTGTGACTGTGGGTAGCCATTCGTAGTCAATACTTACATCAACCAAAACTTCCCGCGTGAACGTCTCCAGGCGTCTTGTTTAATTTATGCAACTTGTCCCCGAGGAGAAAAAGCCGGAAAATTGATCATAATGCATAACGGACGTAAGCAACATTGTCATTTAGAATGAAAGTTACTTTCTATAAAGATGTCAGAGTGAACAAATAATAAATCGTCAAATATTATGGAATATAATATGCTACATTAAGCTACATGTTAATAATGACTTTTAGCTGGTTGTTAAATTCCTCTTGAAATTTTTCGGCTCTATGCTAAAAGCTTTTGAAATTTCCATATTGCATTTTGGTAGATCTCCATAGGTCGTCCTATTATTTTTCTAAAAAGTATATCACTTAATTTCGTTTTGTTTCTTTTCACCCAATATAACTTTAACAAACTTTTTTTTTATTCGCTGTTTGTCAACAACGCAAACTAACGCTGGTTCTTCAATAAATGTTTCATCGAGATTTTTGGTAAGGATTCACACCCAATACTAACTTTTACTTATTTACTAAAAATTTACCGTGACCACTTATCACACTAATCGAAAAACTGAGAACAATTGTAAGAACATGCAATTCGCAGAGAAACCCAACATTTTTTTCTCAAAAAGGCAAGTGTAGCGTAAGTGCTTGAGAGAAATTCAGAGAAAATTAGTATATATATATATATATATATATATATATATATATATATATATATATATATATATATATATATATATTTTCGGTATGTAAAACAAAACAAATGCGTGTATATTTAATACAAATTCATGTCATAAATCAAACACAAGGAAGAGTGTTTCATCAGGTTACCAAAATGCAGAGAATATAGTTTGTAACCGACTTGGGAGTTTGGATAACGAATGAAACACTGATATGTGTTGATATATCTTCACAAAGTATTAGAGCAGTTTTCAATTGAGTGTGGTAAAACCAAACCAAAGTTTTTACTCTGATCAATCACAGCAGCAGTAAACAATCCAATGAACCAATCAGAGCTCGAAGCAATTACATGTCGGCGGCGCCAAGCGCGGGAAAACGCGTGCGAGCAAGTCCAATTGGTTTTAGTTTTGCTTCTGATTGGTCGCGAAAGTGGCGCGAGAATTTTTAGCCAATCACAAAGCGTAGCAATGAAAAACCAAAGCAATTGTGTAATTACTTTTCATACTCAATTGAAAACTGCTCTAATAATTATTGGAGAAATTCAAAGCAAAAATACTTTCAATCGCCCTCACTGTAGTAATTTCCTTTGCTTTCTCTTTATGGAAAAAAATTCAAATGCATGAAAAGCCGGCTACCTGCATGATATTTGATCAGAAATTATTGATTACGACCAGTGGAGCAATATCTCCAATTTGTCTTTATAATGATAATTTTCATATATTTATTGCTATGGAAAACGTAAACGTGTAGGAAATCGAATGGATAATGTAACTTTCTAATTTAGACTTGGCTTATCGTAAAAGTGCCTTCATTAGTTAAGAAAGATACGATCAAATGTTAAATTTGAAAAATTGTGACAATATCTGTAGTCAGGGGAAACTATACGCTTGTTCAGACTTCAACTAACTGAAATAAACTATTTCGATTAAATTACAAGCTAAATTTGTAAATGAAAAAAAAAATTAAAATAATTGTAACCCTGTTGTAAACCTTGATTTTACATATTTTGCTCTCTTTTTAATAACTGAATAAAACCTTCACAACAGAACGAAGCAAGCAACATTTTATCGGCAAATTTTTCACTTGGCTGTTAAATACGGGCCACCCTGAATAGAAGATAGCTATCTTTTTCATCACTTGCACGAAATTGTCGCAACTACCTCTTTTCTAATCTCTTTTATACGCCAGCAATACAAGATCGGGTTAAAAGCCGAATTCACAAACAACAATGTAATTGTATAACTCAAAATGGCAATTTTCGTCGGATTCACCTTGGTGGTTTGTATAACAAAAAACATTGACAAATACGGCACATAGCAAACAAGCATGAGGACATAAACATAAAACATATTTATCACAGATCTTTTGTGGGCTCCAAAGTTCGGCGAACTCGCGAAGCTGTTTTCTCCCTCCACCTCCCATCTCGCCTTGGCTTGACGGCGCAATTGACGAAGTCTGAACCACAGCCAAATGTAAGCGCTTGAAGAGACGACCAAGCAAATACTGACAACAATGCTGTTGAATACTTGATAACTTCTTATATTCCAAAACCAAAAGAAAAGCCAAAAGCCGGTTAGCACCCAGACAGTTATTATGACTTTTATTACCCGGCTCAGTGATACTATGGACTGGTAGCGGAGTCCTTGATGAATGGCTAGCAATCGGTCGATGGCGATAGCAGTTATTGTCAGAAGTGACGCCGCAGAAAAGACATTAGCGGATAAATGAAATCCGATTCCAGTGATACAGTACAGCTGATGATTGTTCAAAAGTTCGGCTGTTTTATACACGACATAAAACGGCTGAACAGTTAATCCCACGCCGAGATCAGAGGCAGCGAGGCTGTAAAGCAGGGCTCTTGAAGGAGGGCGGAGCGCGGCAGATTTTCGGAGCGCGTGAAGAATGATCCCATTACCTAGCATAGCGACGATGGCTAAAATGGCATTCAGAGTACAGTTGACTATGTACTGTGTGCTCAGTGGTCTTACACTAAAGCGCTCGAGTCGATCCATCCAAAAGCATGACCTGCTCGGCAATCCACTTGTGTTATTCATTGCGGAAACGATGCGTATTATCTCCAAGGTGCAACTCTTTAAGTTAAAACGAACGGTCTTCGACCAACGCTTAATCGATTATTTTCGGCCGTCAACAATTGCAAAGAACAGAACTTATATGCTGTGAAAAAGCAGCTGTCCTGCCGTCAGTATACTATTCATTTGTCAATCGTTGTTCTTCCGATGTGACAAGAATATATAACAAAGTATTATTTGCTGTTAAGACTGATTAACATAACGTAGGAACTGAAATAATTACGCCCTCCACATTAACGTCACATAACCTGGAACCGCTACGTGACTGGGAGAGATTTCAGCCAAGGGTACCTAAAATTTGCAGTAAACACTGCTTGAAAAGTGCTAATGGAGAAAGACTTTTTTTTTCAGAACTCAAGATAGCAAACGTTCGTTAATAAAATATATATTGTATTGCATTTTACTGCATATAATTACATAATACTTAACAATTCACCCTGAGTGTTTCGCCGACAACTATGTGCATATAAAAATTGTAAAAAAAAAAATAATCCAAGAATGATGAAAATGTAAGGCAAAAGTGTAATAATAATGAATGGCAATATACTTTTATAAGGTTAATAGTATTCACCAGTTATGTTGTAGCTTTTTTCGCCATCGGTGAAAACAAAAATCATTTGTTCTTAAATATTCAAAAAAGAATACAAATAGGCCATTACTAGCAGAAATTGTCCATTTAGAACGTGCAATGATTTTGCCGGCTCTCGGAAGTTAAATTTGCAACTTATCAACGCACGCAAACAAAAGCGACAAGAAGGTGGCACCGCGTAAGCTTCGTGTCACTTTTGGACACGCGTTGTTTGCTTTTACAATTTTTTTAATCTGCATTTTTATTTCTCCCTTTTTCCTCAGAAAAAAAAATGGATCGTTCCATATTATAATTATTATTACGATAATTGATACTTGAAGCAGCTGTTAGAAAGAACACTTATTATCAGTGACTATATTACGGCTTAGTTTGACACAAATGTAATGCACAAAAGCCGAAGAAAACGTGAGAACTACAATTGTAACTGGGATGGACAAGACTCAAATTGATTGTTTTGCTGATAGACAAGTACTTAGGAGAATGGTGCATATCTTATTTCCTTGTCTTCAGCGCCATGAAATCCGATATGAACGCCAATCGCTTTCCGATGACTGACTGTTTGAGGCATCAGTAGGTTAAAGTTACTGCCAAGGATAATAATCTGTTCAAAATTAAAGCTTGTTAATTAGAAAAAGCCAGAGAAAAATAAAAATTAGCACTCCTTGCGCTTGTACGAGGCGATGCGGTATTTAAAAAACTTCTAATGTGTTCTAGAAAATTATTTTTTGTGATCAGTGATTCGTGATCGAAAAGAAAAAAAAATTATAGTCTTTTTATCGCAGCTGTACTAGCTGCTTGGCAAAGTCAAACAATATACCGTGGAGTGCCGGAAATTCAATTACACAAATACTTAGTACTTTAGCTATATAGGATATATTTTCAAAACAGAAGCAATACATAAATTTTGACATAATTTTCTTTGTTTTCGTTTTTAATTATTTTTCTTGTTCCTACAATCATAAACTTAAGTCGCATCTACAAAACAGGCACGTACAAATTGGGATTTGTTGCTTCGTTCAATAAACACATAGTAACTACTATGTCATATTCTAAAAGTTACAGCAGATAGAACGAAGTGAATATAACTTCACAAAAACAAAAATATATCTGATAATATTATTCTATAATTAAGGCAGTGCGTATAGGTAATCCGGCTTGTCAATCATTTGACGAAAAATCAAACAAATTCTGCTGTCAACTGAGTTGATAGGAAAAGGTTAAATTGTGTTGCAAAATCGTTTACAAAAGTTGATCGCCACGTTTATCAAGCTTGATAAATTTTCGGGTTACTCAAACTGGGGTTAGTTTCAAGAAAAATACAATTTTTAAAAAGAAAGTAAAAATAATAATAAATAAATAAAATAGAACGATCCGAGATTAAACAAGGGAAAGAGGCAAGTAAGATGTGGGGCTTTTTACGTCAGCTCTTCTTTGAAAACACTTTGTAAAGAAATTTCGTCTTGTATCGAGTCAGATTTTGTATTTATTGCGCCAAACGTCAGTCAGTTTTTATAGAAGAAATGTCGATGGTCACTATAGCTTAATTCCCTGAAAGCCTGGGAGTCATTTTGAAATTTTAAAATATTCGGAACGTGAGCTGGCAAATAGATTTGCTATGAAGCTCGATATTGCACATTATGTCAAACAATGCGCAAACTAATGGATTATTACTTTCTTCGCTGGTGGTGAAATTTAGGAAACATTTTCCTGAGACAGGTGCTTTTAAAATATGTCAGTTTACTTAAGTAATCGTATCCAACTTTCCACTTAGGTCGGTAGCGAAGCTGGCAGTCTATAGAATCTGCCACTACTCATTTACTGGACTTTTAAAGTAATTCAGCGGACTATCTCCAGATCATCTGAGTCGCGTACAATAGAATAACTTACAGCTAGTTACAGCTGGTAAGTTGACGGAAATGTTTATTTCTGTACATTTTTATAATAATATATCTTTCACATCAGTATCAACATCTTTTTGCCCGCCAAGTCAAATGTTACACTTTTGATGAAACTTCACAAAAACAATCACCGCCACCAGAATTGTGGTGGTGGTGGCGGTGGTGGTGGTGGTGGTGGCGGTGGCGGCGGCGGTGGTGGTGAAAATAAAAGAATTGTGGTGGTGGTGGTGGTGGCGGTGGTGCAGTATGTTGCCCAGTTTCCGGCCACTTTAGTTTGTAATCGCTATAACTCCTTTGTTTTGCACGGAAAATTTCTCAATTTCCTTTCAAAGACAGTTCATTTACTTACCTTTAAAACGTTAAATGGTTGGCGACCTTCCCCAAGTATTAAAGAAATTATACCATTTTTCGCAAAACTAGTAAGTTGCCCAGTTTCCGGCCAGCTAGCCCAGTTTCCGGCCACCGACTTAAAGTAAATTTTCCTTGAAACCGCTCGACGTAAACCGACTTGTAAGTCCCTTGATAATAGTGGTCGCCTAGTTATAAATATCAGGTAAGTTTCAATATTAAGCTTTGTCGCCTACTGTTTTACTATTCAAAATACGTATGACCTTAGTGACCCGGAAGCGTGTCTTCCGCAGTTTGTTGACAGACTACTACAAAAACAAATCATGACTTACGTACTTTTAGTCACGCTATACATGCATAAGCTGTTGTTAATTCGTAATCTTTGTTACACTAACACATGTATCTTTAATTTCTCGACCAGGAAATTTTAATATTCGGTTCTTTCACTTAATAAGAAATAGGTTTTGAGCAATGTGTCTTTTAGTGGCCGGAAACTGGCACACTAGGTCGAAATCTTCGCTGAGAGTTGACTGCTAAAATTTCAGGAACAGCCCTATTCCAGCTGACGATGATAGATTCCCTAATCACTTTCATCTTTAATCTAATATTTGTCCAAAAATTATGAAGCTCCTTGAGATATTTCCTGTGAAACGAGCTATTTGTTTATCTACGGTAGTTTTGATGTGCAGTGAAACGAGCCAAAATTAATCGCTAAACGTTCAATCACCTGGACAAAACATTTCCTTCCTCAGCCGTTCCTTGTTCAAAAAGAACGCCAAAACCACCAATGTGTAGCGGAAATGTTCGTCTTTCTTTCGGAACGCTTCGGTGGACGAAAATTTAAAACTCCGACGAACATAACCGACGTAATTGTTTTTTGGCCGGAAACTGGTACTGGCCGGAAACTGGGCAACACACTGTGGTGATCGTGGTGGTACTGGTGGTGGTACTGGTGGTGGTACTGGTGGTGAAAATAATAGAATTGTGGTGGTGGTGGCGGTGGTGGTGGTGGTACTGGTGGTGGTGGCGGTGGTGGTGGTGGTACTGGTGGTGGTGGCGGTGGTGGTGGTGGTGGTGGTGAAAATAATAGAATTGTGGTGGTGGTGGCGGTGGTGGTGGTGGTACTGGTGGTGGTGGCGGTGGTGGCGGTGGTGGTGGTGGTGAAAATAATAGAATTGTGGTGGTGGTGGCGGTGGTGGTGAAACTCCCGTACCCCCCTGTACCCCTCCTGTACCCCTTTCATTTGATCACAACAGTAAATACGGTTATCTAGTTTATATATATATATATATATATATATATATATATATATATATATATATATATATATATGACACGGCATTATTCAAAAGGTAAAATCGTTTTTAGAGGAAACGTTTGCTACCGAAAAAGTCAACAAAGCAGGTTTTTAAAGACTTCAATCCGGCCTTATCGTGAATTCGCGTTACCTCCGTAAAGTTATTTCATTCTAACATTTTGTTCTTGATTTGCATATCATTTGTGGAATACATGGATTCACTAGAATTGTGGTGGTGGTGGTAAAAATAATAGAATTGTGGTGGTGGTGGTGAAAATAATAAAATTGTGGTGATGGTGATGGCGGCGGCGGCGGTGAAAACAATAGAATTGTGGTGGAGGTGCCGTGGTGAAAATAATAGACTTTGGTGGCGGTGGTGGTGGTGAAATCAATAGAATTGTGGTGGTGGTGGTGGTGGTGGTGGTGGTGGTGGTGGTGGTGGTGGTGGGTGGTGGTGGTGGTGGTGGAGGTTGTGGTGGTGAAAACTACTGTACCCTTCCTGTACCCCTCCTGTATCCTTTTTGTACCTTTCCTGTACCTTTCCTGTACCCCTCTTGTACCCCACCTGTGGTGGTGGAGATGGTGGTGGTGGTGAAAACTCTTGTACCCTTCCTGTACCCCTCCTGTATCCTTTTTGTACCCTTCCTGTACCCCTCCTGTATCCTTTTTGTACCTTTCCTGTACCCCTCTTGTACCCCTTCTGTACCCATAACATTTGATCACAACAGTAAACACGGTTATCTAGTTACTTTTTTTATATATGACACCACATTATTCAAACGGTAAAACAAAGTGGATTTACGTACATGAAGATGAAACAAACGTAAAATCGTTTTTAGAGGAAACGTTTGCTACCGAAAAAACGCACTTTAAGACTTCATTCCGACTTCAATTTATAGTGAATTCGCGCTACGTTCGTAAAGTTATTTCATTCTAACATTTTGATCTTGATTTCCTTTTCATTTGTGGAGTACATGGATTTGAGAAGTTCTAAATAAAACAGCAAAATGTTTACATAATGATTTGACGTAACCTTAACGCGTTTTGTTATTATTAAATTTATTTGAACTTAAACGAAGTGCGGGTTTATTGTTTTAGCACGCGCATGTAATTGGCTGCTTTGTTTATTTTTCCGAGGTGCTAATTTTCCATGCAAATTTAGTTCAGTGTAAGTTCGTATAATTAAAAGTTTGAACTTTGAAGCTACCGGTAAAGTCATGGTATCAAAACTTAAAGTGGATGATGACTGGCAAACTAAAAATTAACATAGATTCTAGCGATGTAGCTGCTACAAGAATGTCGATTTTAGTAAAGTAAAAAGCGCTTTTGATACTCCGCAATTTTATTGAGAATATAAAAATCCTATAAGGTATTTACAATTGTTAAAAAAATGTTCAGCTATTGAATCCACAGCTTTGATGGTCTAGTGGTTAAGACACTGCGTTGTGGTCGCAGTAACCTAGGTTCGATTCCTGGTCAATACATGTTGTTTTGATCTATGTCTGTAAAGGATATCTGAGTCAGTTGTGTTTTGTTTTGAAGTGATTTGCTTTAAAGCGGGCAAGTTTGGGCCGGCCTATTGTTTCTATTGTTTAGAAAAGGAAGCGAAATACAGTGCATAAAATTAGGATAGGTTTTTATAATGAGATGACTAGTCACATCAACACTCAGTCAGGGAAATCCAAATTAGTTTGTAGGAAATCCAAGGGAAATCCACAACGAGGCTTAAATCCAATGGCTATATACTACTAAGAAAATCAATATCAAAATGGGCCCTAATTACGCTTGTCTCTTTATGGGCTATATTGAGGAGCTTATTTCGTCCCAATATACAACGGCTTTATCAATTATGTATCCAACTTCCATCCCGTTTTGCATTTTACCTCCTCCATTTCGCAATCCGAGCTTCCTTTCCTGGACATCCAACTTCGCATTTCTGGCAATAGCATTGAAATATCCGTGCATTACAAAGAATTACCGACACCCACAACTATCTCACCCCGCACACTGTAAGAACAGCATCCCTTATAGCCAGTTCCTCCGCCTCTGCCGTCTCTGCTCTAACGATGATGACTTCATCCTACAATGCGATAAAATGAGCGCATTTTTCGAAAGCCGTGGTTACCCTTCCAATTTGTTGCGAAGTGATCGTGAAAGATTAATGTCTGTGAGCCGACAGCAAGCACGCCAGAAGCGATTTGCGGAAATTGATGACAGAGTTCGCCTGGTACTTACATACCATCCTTTTAACTCCCACGTTAAGAACATTTTGCTGGACAATTTTCACATTTTGTCAAACGACCCTACAACAAGAGAATTATTCTCAAAACCACCCGTTGTTACCTTCAGGCGTGACGGTAACCTCAGAGATACCTTGGTGCACAGTTCTAACAAGTGCCACACTGATCAACCTGGTTCGTTCGCATGTCAGCATCCACTGTGTCGCACTTGCAAACACATCACTTCAGACATCTATAAATCGGGGAAACTGGTCGAAATCTTTGTGAACGCTTCGGCGACATCGAACACCTAAGAAGCGTTCAAAAAAACACTCCTGATCTACCTGTGGCCGAACATTTCAATACTGACGGCCGTACTTTAGATGACATCTTCATCAGGGGTTTGCGACTTTGCCGAGGCTCCAGTCGCCACAGAAAGCACTTCATGGTGCTCGGCACCATGAAACCTTTGGGCCTTAACAATGCTTTCCATTTCTTGTGAACTGCGCGCGTACACCTTCATTTTTCTCATGTGCGCGCGCTCTAATTTCAAATTTCAAATGTTAAGATTCTACCGATTTAGTTCTCGCGTGAACATTTAACGGTCACACTGATGAAGGACTATGCTCGAAACGTTTGTTGAACTCAATCACTATGACGCTTTTTACAATGTTTCATTTTTTAGTCCTTTTTTTGCACGTTTTTAAAACATTTTACTGATTGATGATGGTTATTTTCTACGCTATTGTTAGAAAAAAAGAACAGTTTAAAATCAGTCTTATTATATAACGACAATCTAGGTTTTAAGAGGCGCGGTGGTCTAGCTTGGTCTCGTGGTTAACGCGTCGGACTTTCAACCTGAAGGTCAGTGGTTTAAGCCTGGTCTCTGCCGTGGTGTTGTTTCCTAACACCAAAATTTTGCTCCACGTTGTCTCTCTCCAACCAGGTGTATAAATGGGTACCGGCGACATATTGCTGGGGGAAGGGAAGTAGTAATACTGTCAGTCCGCTACAGAAACTGGATAAAGTTCTATGAGTTCAAAGTCATTAGGCTTGTGAAGACTTACCCCCCTTACCCCTCTAGGTATTTATTATTCATTTTTTTCTTCACAGGTTTAAACTTTCAGGCAACGACATCTTAGTTGAGTCGCCACTACAATAGGGACGGAATGTCGTGTGTTTCAAGATTATCATATTTACACGAAGCCTCTACAAGCACAGTTGGGTAAACAATTCTTGGAAGCACAAATGTTTTATTAGCAATCTTCACAATCCTTGGAAACTGCCTAATACTGCACGCTTTTCGAAAATCTCAGTCTTTGCACACCCCAACCAAAGCGCTATATTGCAGCTTGGCTTTGTCGGATTTCGGGGTTGGGCTTGTTGTTAACTCACTATTTGCAGCATACTGTTTTGCGGTGGTGTACAACAAAAGTAAGCTATTCTGCAACATTCAAAACCCATATGCTGTTACAGGTTACGGTTTGGGGTTGGTTTCGTTTTTGACGATGACTGTGATCGCTTTGGACAGATTTTATGCTGTTAAACTGAGGCTAAGATATCGTCAAGTCATCACTTTTAAACGATCGTGCTGGCATTGGCGGCATGTTGGACATTTGGATTTCTCTGGCCTTTTGGTTGGCTTCTAAGCGAGGAAATGTCCATGATTACTGTCGCGATTGTCATTCTTTGCTGTGTTGTGATAACAGCAATATCATATATCACAACATCGTATGGAATACAACATCATCAGCAACAAATCCAACAAGCCCTTGCATCACAGCAGCATGGCGGAAATCAATTCATCGTTGTCCAATATAAAAAGTCGCTCAACACCATGATTTTAATGTTTTGCAGTTAGTTTACCTGCTACCTTCCGTACTTCTTTGTTGTTGTTTTTGCAGTTACCATGGTGACAACCTCAAATTCAGAGGCGACCAACATCACATCAGAAATTATTTTTCTCAACTCATTGTTGAACCCAGTATTGTATTGTTGGAGAATAAGGGAAGTCAGACGGGAAGTCTCAGAAGTCTTGAATGTTCTCCGATGTTTCACATGTTGATTCAGGGATATTATGGAACTTGGCAACCACGTCAGCAACGCCGCCAAGGAAAACGTCACTTGAAAACAAAACAAAAAACCTTTGGAGCTCTCTTAAACTGCTTTGCTATTGTTCCAATTTATTTAATTTGTAATTTTGTCGAGCGTTTTTTACATGAGCCTCTGGCTCGGGAGATTGGGTGACCACTCCCTCGACTTTAAATAAACTATAGAGTGTTTTCACTTGCGTCATATCAAAATTCAAAAGCATTAAACAATAGTTTTCGATTCCAAAATGTTTATGGAATTGTAGAGAGGTTAAAACTACACATCTGTGCCAAATTTTGAAGCGCCAGACCATTTAGTTCAAGAGTTATAGGCGAATGAGTATTAGACATTTTCAGTAAGAAATGTATGGAGCAGCCATCTTGCATGGTGTTCCACCTAGGGACACCAACATGGCGGCCACAAATTCAAAGTCTTGATAACACCAAAAATCTCATCACTTTCAAAAAAATAACTTTCAACTAGTTCAATTTTGTTTATTTCCACGGCTTATCTGAAATAACGTGACGAATTGCGTGACACACTTTAAACCTTTATAAATCGACAGCAAAACATTGTTAAAACCTGAAACTCTTTGTGAAAGATTATAGCACTGGTATCCACATACCAGGTTAGAAACAGCTTTGTAGGATGCATACTTTAGATTTTTTAATTTTATGACGTTATGTGTAAACACTCTATTACTATTACTATTTTCAAGTTTTTTTGTGTGTGTTCTCCCAACATCCCTCGTGGATTTATAACGCCTGATGAACTCATAGAAAAAGTGGCCTATTGCTTACGTAAAGACATTGAGCAGGCGATGTTAACTCTCGGACGTACAAGGGGGGGGGGGGGGGGGGTTGCCACCCCCCTTAAGGTTTTTCTCCGATATTTTCAAGTCCATTTACGATTAGCAAATGCCGTTTTCAGTAGCTGGTGGTTTATCCTTAAGACGTATTTTGGTAAAGTTTGGCGACAACTGGTTGCTATAGTAACGAGATATGACGTCATATGTAACATGTGGTCAAGCCATTTTTGAATAAAAATGCGCGTTTTTTACCTTTTTGCAGTGAAAAAATATATAAAATGCTACCAAAAGCATCAAAATGTTTAATTGCATGTTATTTTGCAACTCCATTAAACAATATTTGCAATTTTTCCCGAAAAATTTGAATGTTTAGTAAAATCCAAGATGGCGGCGTTCTTGGCGGCCATTTTGGATGACGTCACGGACTCCCAACAGTGCCACAACCCATAATATTTACCTTATCTTGTAGAGCACATCGCGGGCTATCTATTAGATGTAAAATATTTCAGAAATATTGCAACGTTGCAAAAACCCAATGGGGGTATAAGTTTGCGTGTACGTCCGAGGGTTAAGAATATCATTCACCGGAACAAATCACTTTAACCAATAAATAAAGCCTTTCCTGAAAATACAACTCCAGATATTAGCGCAACAGCGCCAAGTAGTATTATCAGCACATCAATACAAATTTCACGTACTTTCAGCTGATTAAACTTTAACTTCAGGCGTAAGGCACAGGGAAAAATATACGAAAAAAATGCGCCAGTTATACTTCCAGTAAACGAAACAATTAGAGCAAATTTAGGTACCAGGATTGCTATCGCAACCGTAAACAGAACCATAATGATGCGAATCAGTATTGAACCCAGTATTGGGATTTTCGAAGACGTGTTCGTGATAACTTCTGTTTCCTCCAGCAAGACAAACACTGGGCGAAGAGGTAGGGCGTATGAAAATATGCAACTGAAAACATAAATAAAGCTCATACTCATACGAAAGGGACCTGCAGGGAAATTTTCAATTATAACTTCGTCAGTGCTGAATCCAAAGGAAAGGAATGAGAAAAGAGAAAAAGTCAATTTTATCAATACGTTTACGAGATACGCTAAAGCAAGTGCCATGGGTAATTTGTGTTTTTCACGCATGCTATTCTCGGTTAAAGGTAAGATTGCCACCGCGTTATAACTGAAAATTATAATCGGAAGAGCGATAGTAACACCTTCAATGTCCCAAAATAGGATAGTGCCCAGATTCCACTCATCCACGTGCTCAGCACCGTACCAGAGAACAGAGATCAAAACGGAGATTAACGCAACAACGCTAAGTGCACTAAACCAGGCGATTTCTGATAAGGACTTCAGGAACGTTGTTGGAAGAACCACGACTCCTGCAATGCATGTCCACTCAGTGACTGTGAGGGGAACTGATGGGAGGGCGTGACTCATCAGAGATCCGCAAAGAATCAGATACGAAACTGAAGCCACCAACAATGACATTTGCACTAAAGATGTAACAAGATAGCCTCCGTATCTTGGCCAAAGAACCTCTCCTAGAGCTTTGAACGTTGACCTCTCCTTTACTCGCCTTCCTTTATCATCAGTGTCATAAAGACACTCGATAAGAACTTTCCCTGTATACCATGAGCAAATCGGCATTAATAAAAATGCCAGGATGACAACAATCCCTCCACGTTTGACAGCATACGGCAGAGCCAGGAAGCCAATACCTTCAAGGTAGTTCATTATGTTGATCGCTGTTTTAAAAACTGAGGCACTGTCAGTGGAGGGCTGGGGGTTGTCTTTGTGTGCTGGTGTTGTGACGTCACTGTCAGTTGAATATTCAGCGTCGCTGGACTGTAGCTCTATGATGGCTATACGTTCGAACTCTTCGTCAGAAAGGTCACTTGTATCCATGTTCCACTTATAAGACGTTGAAATAACCCGACAGTGAAGCTACAGGTATACTGGATTTTCGTCCTGTATAGAAAGAAGAAACAACTGAGAAACACAGAAAGATGTATTATAAAAACAATTACAAAATATAACGATTGCCAAAATATTTGAGTTAGAGTGTAGAGGTGGCAAGAACACTCAATAGCGAGGCCATTTAACAAAGTTGCTATTCGTCAAGTCCCGGACTAAACTGTCAAACTCCAAATATCCTGCCGTGACTTTGCAGTTTCATGTCAACTAGAAATTCTACTATCCCGGCATGGTAACGAGAATAGTCCAACAACAACTCAATCAATGCAAATGAATCTATATATGAGAGTGCCAAAGATAAAAATTCAACAAAAATCCCAAATTTCGTTTATAAATTTGCACTGAATATTGAAAAACAAATGGTACAATGAAAAGGTACAACCAAACAGGTTTCATTTGAATGGTCAAGCCATGGGATTTCGTCCACAGACTCCAAAGTAAGAACTACGCTACATGTCTTCATTATTGATTCTGGGAGTGAAAGGGTTTTAAAAAGCCTATTTACAAAAACTGCTTTCTCACTCGCCAACGCAAGTGCGAAGAGAAAACTTTCCAACATTTGGAGCATTAGATCGGATATTTTTCGAAAAACTCAGACAAGGTAAGACAGGTAATTTTTTGCCCGGAAATGAGATGATCGCATTTGGAATTAAGGTGGGCCGACCTTCAGGATTTGGAGAATAGAAATGTTCGCACCAAATGTGACAAGAGACTATAAGAGACGTTCTAAAAAGGCTACGGGTCGTTTATTTAAACGGTGTTTAACAAAACCATGGTCTAAATCAATTTCAATCTGGCCCGGGGTTCGAAAAGCTGTTTAATAAGTGCAGGATGTTTACCAATAAATATATTTGGTTAATGGACCGTTTATGTTGACGGCTTTGAAATCTAAGTAATAAAATATTACGTTTCCTATACAACTTGAGCAGGTTTTCGGGCTAGAAACTTCAACGTCATTCGTGAAAAAAAAAACTTTATAGTAGGCGAAATGTCCTCGGGCCGGTTGAGAAATGTACGCCAGAAGGTATGTATTAGGCCGTAGACAAAAAAACATTGATCTACTTAAAATGACCTACTTTATAAACAGATGTGGAGGTCCATTTATTAACTCAACCGCGGTCTAAGTTAAACTTCGTTTATTAAAGTCGATTTTTCACCACTAAAACGGCGAGGCCCGCTGGGGCGCACCGACCTTTAAATGTTGTGAATTTTTACATTTCTGTGCAAAAATTACTGATCGATAGATGCAAAGAGAGGACAAACTAAAAAGTCGCGTCACATATGTGTGATGAACAGAGGTTTTGAAGAAAACTGAGTTGATTAAGAGAAGAAATTTGATGAAAAAAAATTCAGAAAAACGCTTACCTGAAGCGAATAGGGTTTTTATCTTGCCACGGTACTTCTCTTTCGGTTTCCCGAAAACGATAAACTAGAACGCCCGATGGAAGGAGCAATAGCCGTAGATATTCTAATATAAATGACAGAATGCTGTTCATAAAGCCATGGCAATAGTGGAACCGTAGTCGTTTCTATAGAAAACAGGAAGGTATGGCAATAGGTGGTTTGCAATCAATCTCTAGAGACATAGATAACAATAGTGAAACGAACAAATGCTGGTGGACGAACAAAAGGAGCTAATGAGAGAACTATTGTTTATTTCCATCAGCATGGCGGCGATGACGTAACATGAAAACCACCTATAAATGACACCGTCGTGGTACTGTATTTAAAATATGGTAATTACACAAACCTCTGAAACAAAGGCCTGTGAACAAGAGAGAATACAGAAAAACTTTATTGAGTTTAGTAAACGAATCATTTAGATGTCTGGGGTTAGTTTCTAGAGAAACTGTGGTGCTGCGTCGGTGGGGGGATGAAACACGAGAATTTAGTTTTATCGACTGAGTCGATAAGGTAAATTGACCACCGTAAAAAGATTCAAATAGCTGACGTTTCGAGCGCTAGCCCTTGGATTCGCTCCGACGAAGGGCTAGCGCTCGAAACGTCAGCTATTTGAATCTTTTTACGGTGGTCAATTTACCTTATCGACTCAGTCGATAAAACTAAATTCTCATTTAGATGTCTGCTTATATTGTACGTGAAATCAGAATTCTGAAAAAAAAACCTGAATTCGTTGCAAAATGAAAATGAGGGCACTGTAAGTTAATAATCTCAAAAGTTACCTGATTGTCCAGCTTGAATGAGGTCATCTGTGATGGCTTACCTTGGAGATCGCGATATCATTTGTTTCTTCGATTTGCATGTCTTCTTTCGCCGGCGAGACAACATGCCACCTGAACTAACATCAAAAATTTTACGGCATTCTACCCAGCATATCCTATGCAACAGAAAAAATTCAAGTAATGCTAAACATTGGGCTCAAACCTTCTGGTACCAAAGAGACATAATTCAAATTAGGGGGGGGGGGGGGGGATTGCTATAAGGCATCCAGGAATAAGTATAAACGTATAATGCTGTGTTCACATTAGCACCGAGACATGTTTAGAGTAAACATGTTTCAACTAAATACGTTTCCCGCGTAAACATGTTTGCAATTTCATTGCTCACAATAGTTGTTAATTTCAAAACACGTTTCACGGCTGGTTCTATAATTTATACTGTTTTACAAAACAAGCATATTATAATAAAGCTCGCATAAAATCTTGATTATTACACACGAACCGAAATAAAATAGAGCTTAAACTCGCTGTTGCATGCATGAATTGTCGTTTAGTTTCACTTCTCAAGTCCTTCGGGAAAAAAGGGCATTGCAGCGTTCAAAGAAAAAAAGAGACAACATTTGCGATAACGTGTTTCTTCTGGCTTATTTTAGATAGAAACTACCTCGTGAAGTAATTTCAATCATGCTCAGAATAAACATGTTTCGATCATGATTCGCGCAATGAGCCGCCTGATGTGAACAAATTTCCTAGTGAAACATGTTTCATTCGTAATCAGACTAAACATGTTTCGCCCTAGTGTGAACACAGCATTAGTTTCTGATACTAGGCTTTCGATTCAGACACAACTGCAATACGGCTCCCAAAACTGGCTTTGAGCGGTGTCCATTGAGTATCATCACACGGTCCGAATGGGGTTTAGTGTTTAGTGTTATTTACCCATAATTCAGTTTTAGTGTTTGCTGTTAATTAAATTGTTAAATTAACGTTAACTGTTTCCGAAGAAAATACCTCTTTCTTGCGTTCGTACAGCTGAATATTCAATCGTTAGGAAAAGGTCAAATCCTAGCTTCATTTAAAAATTCGCTAAATAAATATAATAACGATGCTTTGCAGTGATGTGGAATTCTCCTTGAATAAAATCGTTGAGTAGTTTTTATCGGCTCTGTACGTAATTTTTCCGTTAAGGACCTGTTTACATGGAGGGAGGGTGATCCGGGTAGCAGGGTCACCCTCGTACCCGGGCTACCCTAGGAGGGCCAACTTTTCATACATTGCTTTACAAAGCACAGTGAAGTGTTTACATGATAGACAGGGTCACCCGCCTACCCGGATCCCCCTGTCTGCTTGCCAGGGTCACCCTCCTAGGCGGACTATCTTTTCTGCATGTAAACGGTCACCCCAGGGTCACCCTCCTAAGCGGGCTATCTTTTCTGCATGTAAACGACCACCCCAGGGTCACCCTCCTATTATTTTGACTTGAAATTACCAGCAAAAATTCGCCGCTATAGCCTTTCTTCTTGTTGCCATGTTTGTTAATATGTCCGACTCGTGCTTAATAAAGTGCACCGTTGCAATAAAAAAGTCCGCCAAAACATGAGCCCGCCAAAACAATTTAAGAGCCCCGCCAAAAAAAGAGATAGCCCGCCCAGCCCGCCCATGTAAGGGGCCTGCCTACTCTCGTTCCATTGTAGCACGCTGGGTAGTGCCGTGGAGAGGTCGCGTGAGTTATTTGACCTACTGGGGCTTTTTAGTCACGTAATGGAAGTCGTATGCCGCGCCGATTGCGGAGTGGTGTCCCCCCTTAACGCCAATACTTTGGTTTGTTATCTAAGTTAAATATAGCTATAGGAACTTCCACATTAATATTTATATAAATTATTATATCTGACATTTCAGTGACCTGCCTGCTATTTTTTTACACAACGATTTTGTGCAAAGAGAATTCCATACCACTGCAAAAACCCTGCAAAGCATCGTTATTTTTAATTAGCGAATTTTTAGATGAAGCTAGGATTTGACCTTTTCCTAACGATTGAATATTCAGCGGAACGAACGCAAGAAACAGATTGATAAATAGTCGAAATTGAGTTGAAATAAAATAATAAAAAAAGTAGAAAAAAAAAACAGACCCCGACCCCGACCCCGATCCCGACCCCGACCCCGACCCCGACCCCGACCCGACCCCGACCCGACCCCGACCCGACCCCGACCCCGACCCGACCCCGACCCCGAAGAAGACGCTGTGAGAGCGTATACTTGGGCGTCGTTGTGTTAGGCATATTGGAAAGTAAATGTCTTGGGAATCTGCATGCAATTTAGTTCACGGTTTGATGATGGGGAGTATCGGGATAGTGAGCAGTATAACGAAGAAGCGCGTTAACCTTCTGAAAAAAGTAGTCACAGCACACTTAAGGCTGGTCCTCATATAATCGTCCCGGTCGCCCCAGTCGTCCGAGTCTTTTCAAAATTTTTTTGCAAAGGACTCAGACGATCGGACAACTCAAGCGATTTGGGTTTTGGCATTTGGGAACTTCATAGCGCGGTCGTAAACTGGGTCCGACAACATGTTTTGGGCGCGAGAATCGTAAAAAAATGACGGCTGTTTAAGCAGAGTAGAAGGTGACTGGCTCGAAATGCAAAATGCGCTCATATGTGATCTGAATGCAATTTCGCAACGGCAAACTTTTGGTTATAATTTCTTTGTTTTTTACTCTATTGCAATAATTCTTTTTGTACCTCCTAGTTGAATGAAGCATGGATTATTAAATATGAACCGATTTTCTTCGAAATAAATACAGGAGCCAAAATCTGGATTTGCGCAAACCCCTCATTTCATATTTAGGCCCTCCTAGAAAAAAATTGGTCCGTTTTATTTGGCTCAAAATTTGCGAATCGACTTCCTTTGATATAGTGTAGAATGTGGCCTGAGTTACGAAAAAAATCGTCGGAACAGAAACGCTGCAACAGAAATGCCGTCAACTTAGGAGCTTATATCCACCGAGATGAAATAAATATTTATTGCGCCTCGAAAATAATAATTATGGCCACTCAACACCAAGAATATGTTGTATAGGCATGCGTTATACCTTACAGCAAGTTCGATTGCGAATGCTACAAACCATTAAAATTTACTGACTCAGTCTTTAGACTAACACACATGGCGAAAACGCGCTAAATATGTAATATTGCTCTCCTCTTAATTTTACCAAGATTATATATTATTTTGCTCCTAAAACATATAACGACAAGAAACTGGTAGTATTGGTACAACGTACGAACCGGTTTTGGTCACTCTAGGTGTTTTCCTTGTTGATAAACAACTTGTCGAAACTGCGGCATTCACGCTATGGACTTGCACGCAGGTTTTAGGCTTTGTTGTTTACGAATGGTAATTAAATTTGACAATTCGTCAGGGGGACCGAATTGACTTTTGAGAGAATGCTTGACATACAATTGGCGAATGCTCACAAACAATGGCTCCATTGGAACATATATGCCTGAGAACTACACCCCAGGGTATGGTGTTACCCCCCTGACGAATTGTCAAATTTCATTACCATTCGTAAACAACGAAGCCTAAAATCTGCGTGCAAGACCATAGCGCGAATGCCGCAGTTTCGACAAGTTGGTTATTAACCAGGAAAACACTTAGAGTGACCAAAACCGGTTCGTAAGTTGTACCAATATTATATATGTTTTAGGAGCAAAATAATATATAATCTCGGTAAAAGTGAGATGAGAGCAATATTACATATTTAGCACGTTTTCGCCATGTGTGTACGTTGGTCCAAAGACTGAGTCAGAAAATTTTAATGGTCTGTAGCATTCGCAATCGAACTAGTTGTAAGGTATAACGCATGCCTATATTTTTGGTGTTGAGTGTCCATGATTATTAGTTTTTTGAGGCGCAATAAATATTTATTTCACCTGGGTGGAAATAAGCTCCTAATTTGACGGCATTTCTGTTGCAGCGTTTCTCTTTCGACGAATTATTTGTAACTTGGCCACATTCTAAACTATATGAAAGGAAGTCGATTCGCAAATTTTGAGCCAAAATAAAACGGACCAATTCTTTTCTAGGAGGGCCTAAATATGAAATGAGGGGTTTGCGCAAATCCAGATTTTGGCTCCTTTATTTATTTCGAAGGAAATTGGTTCATATTTATTATCCATGCTTCATTCAACTAGGAGATACAAAAATAATTATTGCAATAGAGTAAAAACCAAAGAAATTATGACCAAAAGTTTGCCGTTGGGAAATTGCATCCAGGTCACAGATGAGCGCATTTTGCATTTCGAGCGAGTCATCGCGCCATCTTGCAACTGGTAGAGCTATGAAACTGGGAAATAATAATGCATTCTGGGGTGGATTTGGGTCGCTTCGATCGCCTCAGTCGTCCCGGTCGCCTGGGAGTAGTTCTCATATGATCGTCCCCGATTTTTCACGATCGTCCTAGTTGTCCAAAAAGAACACAGTTCTATCCAAGCGACCGCGATCGTCCCAGTCGTCCGGGTCGTTTGTGATCGTCCCTGGGTCGTCCCAGAAGTGTTCTCATATAATTGTTCCGGTCGTCCGTGCACTTTTGAAACGACTCGGACGACCGGGACGATTATATGAGAACCAGCCTTTAGCGTGCGAGTTCGCACGCAATTAAATGATTAAAATATCGTATCCACTGTGTCAAAAGACTAGGGTACTAAAACATACAAATCGATGCGTACTTTGTACTTACCGTTATAAAAGGCCGTATATCAGAGTTTCCGATGCCTGTTATTCGGGTTTTAGCTAAATCTTGTACATGTATCTAGCTGAGCTGTGTTTCCGACACTTTTAAAGTGAATGCAAATGTAGCCGCAAAGTGGCCTTTCGAAGCCATGAATCTTTCAGTTTTTGCCTGGTCCGGACTCGGGGTGAAAAAAAAAAACCGTTTCGAATTGAAAGTTTTTCTGGAAGTATGCCCCCATTATCATAATAAATTTTGAATGAAACTTATCAGGAATTTAATCAAAATAAACGACAGAAGTGCATAATGTGAAAAGTAATTTGAAACCTTTCCAGTATTATGCGTCGAAATATCAATTGCCACACTCCAACCCCATCCACCGTCCCCCGCTCCCGCCGGGCAATGCCCCGGGCATTTGAAGTTTTGAAGATCGACTTGTCAATCAAATTCCCGCCCCCCTTGGGCGAAAGTTACATTAAAAAACCCACCCTAGTACTGAATTTGAATGTCAAATGCCCCTTCTAAAGATAAATTAGAGGTTACAGATTGTAATGACAATGCTGCGAGCAGATGCTGGGCAGTAAAACATAACGGAAACAGTAAATGTACATGCATATTTTGATAATTTCATAAATTTATTTATTGGGTCAATTACCATCATTTTCGAATTACATGTAATACCATTATATTATAAGTAGTTCTTTGTGATCCACTGTTCAATCGGCAAACTCTGAGCACGTAACAACGCTGAAAAAGTCATAAAAGAACATTGCCTTCCCCGAGAAATGTCACTAAATCGTTCGTGAGCTTGATGAATGCTCTTTGTGATCCATTGTTCAATCGACAAACTCTGAGCACGTAACAACGCTGAAAAACTCGCAGCAAATATTTTTTTAGTGAGAATTAAGGTTACAGTAAACCTTCAAGGAAGCCTTTCCGGAAATCTTTCGTACGCGCGCTATTTTTAACGAAACCCCAGAAAACTATATATCACTGTAAAGCTAATAAATTGTAGATTCCGAAAATAGCAATTATTTTTTCTTTTTTTTTCCTTTAGTTAAGCATGCACAAGCCTTATTGGCCTAACAAAGTGTGTAAGGCGTTTTCGATATTTTCATTGGTTCCCGAATAAATCCACTTTGAAGTTGGACAATAGAAAATTGTTCTATGCGCGCGCGTCACACTTTGGGGCGCCACGGGAAAAGTATTTGGAATTTCGTAACAGCCCCACATACTTTGGTGCATCAATATCCAGCAAACATACTGGCCAAGTTTCGTGAAAATCTGACAAATCTACATACATACCCTATTAATTCATTTAAACAGAGGCCATTCTAGCAAAAACAAACCTCGAGTTTTCAGCCTCGAAAGATTTTCACTGTTTTCACACCTCATTAAAGCGGATGTCATCGTGGTCGTGCCGCCAACCAATGAAATGAAACATAGAGCCCCCTGAAGAGTATCGTCACACAGCAGTGTATGTGAATTCGATTAACCGCCGATTAGCCAAGTTATTCAAAGGGTAAAACCATAGAAAAAACGGCGAAGTTTCGCGAAACTGCAAACCCAAATGAGCGGAAAGAACGTAACGAAAACGCAGCAAAATTGTCGTAGAAACAAACGAGCGAAAAGAGCCAGTGGGATTTTTCAAAGAAATGAAAACACAACAGACGTAGCCGCGGAAATTGACCGAAAACACGCGCTGGTATCAGTAATAAATGCGAGCGAGTAAGCTATTCATTCATATTGTTCTTTTACTCCTCGCCGCGGTTCTTTTCACTCGTGATCTCTACAACTCTGCTAACCAAAAATTCCACTTTGGCTTTAATGGTCAAATTGTAAATCTTCAGGAATTGGGACAAGCGTAGACGACCGTGTGAAACATGGAAAATGGTCGCGGAGAATACGCTATGACGCTACAAAAGAATACGCTATGACGATGCGAAATGCGCTCTGCATTGCGATGCATGTAAACAAAATATGCATATAACATGAAATGAGAGATTCCGGATAAAGTTTACCGGGAAAAGTACAAGAAGGCGCTGCACTCTGGAACGCCCGGGGAATGAGATTATCGGATTATCACACCTATAGCTACTTATCAACTATTCTCTTGAAACTCTTTTTTAAGAATATCTCGAGTTCTTTTAAAGGGAACCTCCATTGTTATAACAAATTGACGTTAAATTGTTGGAAATAAAGTCTAAATTATAGTTTTTAAAAATACAGGTGCAATATAATTTTAGTGTACAAAAAAATGGATACGAAAATCGCCTATTTTCGCTTTTAAATTTCCCGCGCGCCGCCATTTTGAATATTTGTGACGTGTTACGGTTGTCTAATTGTCGAAAACAAAAGAACTTCAATTCTTAACAATAGCGGCAACCCTAACACGTCATAATAATTCAAAATGGCGGCGCGCGGGAAATTTAAAAGCGAAAATAGGCGATATTTCTATCCATTTTATTTGTACACTAAAATTATATTTGGCCTGTTCTTTTAAAAATTTAAATTTCGACTTTATTCCCAACAATTTAACGTCAATTTGTTCTGACAATGGAGGTTCCCTTTAATGATTTTGCAAAACTTCTTTCAATATTTCTAGATTAATGTTATGTCTTTACAGAAATTAAAAAACTTAATTACTGATGCAAAATGGGACCAAAAAAGGTTTACAGTAACCTTAACCCTATTCAGCCTGGGCTTTTTTTGAGTTTTTTTTAAAACCCTTAAAAACCGTCCAAATTGACGCAAAATTAATCAAAACCAATAAATAAACGCTAAATGACGTAAAAATACAAAAGTTATACTAATAAACATTGTTTTTCTTCATTCAAAGGTATAAATATGCAAATTTCAGAAAACATGGCTGTCAAAATCTTGTTGCCATGGAAACATCAAGTCACGTGATCAAAAATTGTCATATAAAATTGTTGCCAGATAAATTTTAGGAAAAGTCTGATGGCGTTTGAATACATATTAAAAAAGTTATGAATGTTCAAAGTTAGCGCGGGAACTTTGTGCCCCCCCCCCACCCCCCCCCCCCCCCCCCCCCCCCCCCCCCCCCCCCCCCCCCCCCCCCCCCCCCCCCCCACCAGGCCGAATAGGGTTAAAGAGACCCTGATGTGCAATACACTTGAGATACTGAGTTGATACTAAATTTAGCATTGAAAAAAGCAATAGAGGTCCCACCCCAAATACGTAGTTATGTAAAAGAAACAACAAGGAACCAGTTTTGTGGAAAAAACTAGGGTGGCAGGAAGGCAGAGCTATGTCCCTAGAGTAGCGGTGTCACTGGGGACCCCTCCCACTAAAGTAGCGGTGTCTCTAGAGGGGACCTCCCGAAGTAGCGGTGTCTAGGGGGGGGGGGGGGGGGGGGGGTGTGTGGGGCTTATGTTAGAGTGTAACATAGGGGGACCAGAAGAGGGGGTGCCCTTCTGGGAGGAAAATAGGTCAGATGGTACGGTAGGTACCATCTTGGAGTGGGAGATCATGACCCTTGGCTATAGCACTTTCTGTGGGATACAGTGCAGCTCAGGGTGCACTTCCTGCTACGATTGTGTGAGCCCATTGTTAACTGTAAAAGGGGGGAGGGGGGCACAATCGAAAATAAAAAATAGACTTCATTTTTTTGTGTCGAGCTGTTGGGTTTTGAACATATCGCTGGCAAGCATCATTCCACGAGGTGTAAAATTAATATTCTAAACCCGTTTTAAAGCAACTGACTGAAATGTTACTCATTATCAAAGTCACAGTATTGAGAGTTTATATTAAGACTTTGTTCGTTGTTGTTAGATTGAAGTGAAAATAATTGCCCCGATTTTGTCCGATGAGACTGTAGACTGATTCTCAAAAAAGAACGCTGACGTTGAAAGACTGTTTTGACTGAAAGATTCCAGCAGTTTTGTTCACAAACGTATTTACAAATGAACATCAGCAAACCGAGCACTTTAGGTATTGTAAAAATTTGTTCGTGATTTAGGATAGAGTTTAAAAGATCGCAATGTAAATGTAAAATTTGTTAGTGATTTAGAAGGATAGAGTTTAAAAGATCACAATGTACAACCCACCTCTTTAATTTTGTCCTGCTTTCTCTTTAATAATGTCTCGACCACCGTTCTATATATACACTTAACATAAATTAAAACTTATGAAAATACTTCAGTTTGCTTCGGTCCAAAAATGCCCTGCACTAACGTCCAGTGCCTTACCCCCTCCCCCTAAACGTCCAGTTGACGTTAAGCGGGGACAAGTGAATATGTCGACGGCCCCTAAACCAAGTCTAAATGGCGAATTTCAGCAAATCGGTGATGTACCGTGGCCGCGACTTTTCAAAAAGTTCGCCGGAATTTTACAGAGTATTTCTCTTAAATTGCTTATGCAGTTTATCCACGAAGAACTCTATAATTTGCAAGAAATCCTGTTGTTGCTTTCTCGGTGTTTGCTTTTGTTCAATATATTTCTTGAAATGACGCAAGTTGATGGAGAACGAGTAGTTTTCTTTCAGATTGTGGAAAGGCCAGCCTAAAGGCATTTGTTAATTTTACACAGCTAGCTATATACATAAAACTGTTAAGGCTGCTTAGGCACGTCATACATACATTACATACATGCATACCACATACATAAACTTTATTTTCTCTTGAATTGCAGAGTAGCTTACTGAAGCTAATACTTTTGAGAACATGAAAGGTAAAAATTATAGTATTTACAAATAAATTTTTATCATTAGAAATTCATTCTGCTAAGCGAACAGCGACTACAAAAGTTACAACCCTGGATTTTCCTTCTAAAGTCTGCAAATACACTAGTACAGATATAATCAGGCAGCGCATTCCACAGTTTAGCTAAGTCATTAGCAGGTTCTTTTGATCCCCTTTGGTTAATCATACTCCTCGTAGTTCTCAATTTCGCATACCTTTCGAGTAGAGCAACTTACCTTTGAATAACATGTGTTGTAGCTGTCTTTACGTCTTCAGTCTGAGCTGTTGGTAAGCCGCCCCAAGTTGTATACCACTCGAAATCTAATGCAGTAATCGAGTAGGGGATGTCACTACCCTTTTCTGAACCTCTGTTTTTATTGGTCCATCATATTAAATACCTCTTTTGTTATTTTGATCCGGTTAGTTTTAACTTAAGTCGTGCGAGAAGAAATTGGATCTTCGCCCTTGAAACCCTGTCAGTATATAATTGAAGGTAGTCAATATTGTTGGTTGGTTTCCCGGGTTTATTGATTTTCTATGAAATCTCCGTTGCGGGTCATAGTGTTATGAGAATAGATAATTACTGAGACTTGCAGCATTAGGTGCGGTTACACACACCGGGTAAATGGCATTTCCATGGTTAGATCATCTCGCCATGCATCCCTTGGGTTTAGTGTACTGTGTTAACCAGCGGTTCGGCACTCGATTTGTGATTTGCCAAGGTAAAAAAATAATGTTACGCAATTTTAGTAAAAACGTTTCAGTTTCACGACCTTCATCAGTTATACATGGAGTTAACAAATGGACAAAAGCTACTAAACTACCGTGTTTACTGATAAGTTACATAACAAATTGAATCGAACTTTAATAATACAACAATAATAGAAGTGAAAACGAAACTAAGGCCCGTCCATACGTATACATTTACGTCTGTAAACGCATATGTTTTTATCTAAAACGCTCCCGTCCGCACATAAACGTTTAAGTTCGTAAAACGCATAAGTTCTTATGCGTTTAGGCTTTCGATGTCCACACGTAAACGCTAAAAATCTGCCTTGACCATGCGTAGATAAGTTAGTATCTACGTCAGCGTTTACGAAAATATCCGTTTACACTGTCCACACGTAAACGGGTAAACAGCGTTTTCGTAAATATCCACTTTGGAGAGCGTTTTCGCAAATATCCGTTTAGGGTGACCGTTTTCATCGTTTACGTGTGGACGGGAGGGCTATAAATGCATAAAAACTTATGCGTTTACGAACATAAACGTATACGTGTGGACGGGCCTAAACCAAAAGAAAACAATAGGCCGGCTCACACTAGGACCATAGTGCATTTGAAGTGCACTGAAAATCAAGTAGACTTGAGGTATACTTTGAAAGACGAGACAGAGATTTTCAGGCATGACTGCAACCGAGCCCACGGGTCCTGAGCCCGGTTGTTCGAAAGCCAATTAACGCTAATCCAGGATTAAAATTAACCTAGGATTTCATTTCTCTTGTTTAAAAATGTTTTCAAAAGCTTATTTTTAGTTAAAGTGAAGACAAGTCAAAGTCGAAACTGAAGGGCAGAAAATCTTTGGAAAATGTTTCATTGAGTAGTTATTTAACTGGAATATAAAATTTATGCTAATTCTGGGGTTAGCTTAATCGTGTTTTGAACAACCCGGCCCAGTTGATTAGCTTCATAAACAAAGTTGCAGGACCAAAGAATGATATGCATATAAAACGCAAATTCGATAGTAAAAAAATAACTTTTCTCATCAAGTCAAGTTTTATTTGAACTTAATTCAGCAAAAAAATCGTCCTAGAGCCTGGTGTAACGCTATGCTCACTTTTTGTTGATTTTTGGGAAGCAAGGCTATACTGTCATAACAACAACAACAACAACAACAATTTATTTTTCAAATAATAAAACAAAATATAGTAGCAACCCGCAAATAACTAGAGTTAAATCGTGGCGGGTTGCTGCGCATAAACAGTTACAGAAGCTCACTATAAAAATAAATGAATAACAATAGATAAGAAAATAATGAATAGAAAATTTTTATGATTAGTTACAACAACAACAAAAAATTAATTAATAATAGAAATAATTTAATAAATTAACAAGAAGGGGTAATAAAATGCAGATTAAGTCATTAAGTGTTTTAAAATTACGAAGACTGGTACAAAGAAATTCGACATCAACATAGATATCCTCACTCTCCAAGATCTCCAATAGTAATCTGTTTGATTTCTCATTGGTTAAGTGCGCTCCAAAGTAAGGGTAGTCCTTGCTTTGAACTGCACTTGGATCTTTTTGTTTATATACGCTTATCGCCAGGGCAACAAAAAGAAACCAAAAAAGTGCAGTCATTAAAAGTTCACACTCAAGTTCGTGAGCTACACTTGGGTGATTCAGCACAAACCAACAGCACGTGCCATTCAAAAAGATGTTTTTGATGAAAAAAAAAGAAGGGAAATATAGAACTTATAGAAAACGAACTACTGCAAATTATTAAACTTTTTATTGCATTCAGCTAATATTAGTTTTTACCACTTTGATACATTTTACAAAGAGATTTAAACGTGTAAATAAATCAGATGAGTGCTTCTATTGAAAACGTAAGTCAGACTTAGCTAAACGCTAACAAAAAGGAGTTCGGCACACTACACATGCTACAAGTACGTACCAAATGCACTTCAAGTGCATTAAGAGCCCAAGTACGAACCGGCCTAATAAGTGCTACAAAGATACTAATGAGCTACGGTAAACTAACAATTGAAGGTACATGATTACTAAGAAAAACAATCTAACATAAATGAAAGTTAAGACATTGACAGTCTTAGTCAGGTAATATACCTTAACCCTATTCGGCCTGGGGGGGGGGGGGGGGGGGGGCTAACTTTCAATATTTATAACTTCTTTAATATGTCTTTGTGACGTTTCCTAAAATTTATCTGGCAACAATTTCATTTGACAGTTTTTTGATCACGTGACTTGATGTTTCCATGGCAACAAGATTTTGACAGCCATGTTTTCTGAAATTTACATTTTATACCTTTGAATGAAGGAAAAACAATGTTTATTGGTATAACTTTTGTATTTTTACGTCATTTAGCGCTTATTTATTGGTTTTGATTAATTTTGCGTCAATTTGGACGGTTTTTTAAGAGGTTTAAAAATTTCAGAAATTCAAGATGGCGGATCCAAGATGGCGGCCGTATAACTAATTACCTAATAACTACGTTCATATGACGTCATCGTTCCATTGTGCGGACCGCAAAGGAGACAGTTTTGGACGTACTATGTACCCTCTAGGTTTCATTGTCATTGCCCCCCACCCCCCCCCCCCCCCCCCCCCCCCCCCCAGGCTCAGGAAACTCAAAAAAGCCGAGGCTGAATAGGGTTAATATAGCTAAAATGCCTGTCAATGTCAAGAAAAAGTAAAAACATTTCAATCATACCTAATTAATGAATCACTAAACAGCTGGCGCACTCAGCAATTTCGCAAGGCTTTAAAACTCAAAGTTGTTTAAATGTTTCTTGTATATTGATTTCTGTGAGACTTTTTGGGCCGCCGGGCTATTTAACGAAGTCCAGTAACTTAGACCGCTCTTAAAGACAATTTATGGACCTCCACATCTATTTATAGGTGGGTCTGTGTAATGTGCCTTCTCGACATTGTTTACAGTAAATAATAACAGGTTTGGTTGATTGAAATTGGTTTACATCGTGGTTTTGTTAGATAACGTCTAAACTTCGAAATCGTTTATTTATAAATAACCAGCACTTTAATTTTAAGATTATTGTGTTATTTCTATCTCTAATTTTGAACTATATATGAAAATAGTATACGTGAGTGGAGTATTTTAGTAAATTAAAAGTAGCAGTTTCTGATGCATTTACTAACAAATACAAACATAATGCAACAAACCGGCGATTAAAGTTATGGCCGTGCAAAATTTCTTTGGAATGTCTGATGTCACAGCGTCTGATGTTAAAATAGCCTTGAATGAATCGGGAAACAGTCCCCTTTAAGACAGTTATTAATAATTCTTTAATGTATTCCTCTCGTCTATCGGAAAGCGTCTTCCGTCCAGGACGTTCGATGATGGCATCGTAGTCAGTTCGTGGGAGTTTTGAGAACAATGTGGCAAGCTCTTCTTTGCAAAACGTTCGATCTTTTGCTGGTTCTCAAGACCCAGCATGCCAGGTAACGTCACAGTACAGCAGAAGCAGTAACACCATGGATTTATACAAACGATTAGCAGATTTAGTTGTTAATAGAGGTCGCACTCTGATCGAAGCAACTAGTCGGTGCACACCATGGCGACAGGTCGTAGAGACGCATGACGTGGGGATAGGTTGCAGCAACATAGTTTTGTCCTTGCGGCAGCCACTTAAATTCAAACTGGTTTCATTTCATCAATTGTGCATTGTCATCTCGTGTGCATTGTTGATGCAACCTTTCCCCGTGACATCTTGTCCGCCATCCGTTGTATGTGTTTTAGTTCTAGATTTCAGGTGCCATCCTTTTTCATATTGAAAGATATTTAGTGCGTAAAATCAATCCG
Organism: Dendrophyllia cribrosa; assembly: GCA_024195265.1. NCBI lineage: Eukaryota > Metazoa > Cnidaria > Anthozoa > Scleractinia > Dendrophylliidae > Dendrophyllia > Dendrophyllia cribrosa. The sequence goes on along the minus strand of JAJLRJ010000009.1, from coordinate 36,196,805 downwards.
TGTGTTATTTTAATCAGGCCTCTTGACTCACGAGGCGACGTACCGCAGCTCATACGACTTGTAGCATGGTGCGTCCCAACGTGACATAGGAAAAACAATGTTTTATTTTATAGTTTTGTGAAAGATAGAATGACTAGCTACATAGGATTCTAGGAAAAACAAAAGCACATAACAGCTACGCACAGCTAAACAAAAATCAAATATACGAAGCTGTGACTGTTCACACAACTATGAAAAGAGACAGAAAATGTAACATGGTATATAAAAAATGTTTTACTAGCATTTTTGCCTTGGGTGCTCCGGTTTGCTGAAACTAGTGCTGGGATTCAAAAAAAACACTTCCTGTCCTTCAAATTGGACGATGGTACTAAAGAGACAAAGTTCCATCACAAACTACGAGTCAAGCACATCACTTCATCATCAATAGTGTGTTCATATATGCGGATGGATCGTGTACCATTGACATATTTCCCACAAACAAAGAGCCGGAGTCGTAAGCTGTGTTACGGGATGATTCTGTGAAGGAAATGGATGGATTGTTTCATGAATAAAACATATAATTATTTATCATTACAACAGACATTCACCACTATCATCACATATAACAGCCATCGCTTTGAAAAGCCAAAAAGAACATATCTTCATGCATCAGTAGTAGAAAAACAAACAATTGGCTCAGTCTCGTTACCATGCATGCGCTAAATAATGCAAACAAATTATTAATGATCAGATAGAAGGATAGTGCTGAACGGCAATGCACGATGGAATGTCAACTATTTTCATTGTTACAACTAGTGATTCATTGACCTAGACTCCAAAACGCTAAAAAGGTAAGGTTCAAGGTGCATATAAAGTCTAATTCTTTTTAGGTTTCAAGTATTTTGAGACCCAATCGCACAACATGCAATTTTTAAAAGATATCGTATTTGGGGAATTTCATCAAAGAAGCAAAATTAGAAGCTATTGTCTTTGCTATTCTGATTGGCTAAGCACGAATATTTCCTAAAATATTATTTGGCGCAAATGGATTTTCTGTATTTTTATAATGAAATATAATTATGAACCATCAGCCCCTTCTCTATTTTTAAAATCAAAGATATTCAATGCGGGAAAGAGCCAATGCCGCAGAACAATGAAGTTTACTATAGTTCTTATGTGAAGCATTACTTAACAATATTTTTTGGCTGTGATTGTTTAGGACAGGAATGGATAGCAACTAGGCTCAAAATATAGGCAACGTTTTTCAATTATATCCGTCAGTCTCTTTAAAATATCGATTCAAAATTACTGTCGTTTGTTCTCCAACTAGAACGTAAATGTTAATAATTCACAACGAGCACCAGTTCCACGAAAAGCGACACAGCTCGCAGGCAACCTCTTGAGGTTTTTCTCGGATTTTTTTCAAAAGCATTTATTATTGGCACATGCCGTCTTCAGTAGTCCTTTGTTCATCCTTTTAACACATTTTGGTAAAGTTTGGCGACAACCGGTTGCTATGGTAACAAGATATAACGTCATAAGTAACACGAGGTCAAGCCATTTTTTAATGAAAATGCGTGTTTTCTTGTCCTTTTTTCGGTGAAAAAACATTTAAAATGCTACTAAAAGCAGCAAATGTTTAATTGTATCTTATTTTAGCAAAAAATATTTGCAATTTCCACATTTTTCCGATAAAGTTGAATTTTTAGAAAAAAAAACTTTAACATGCAAGGCTGGTCAGACAGCTGAATTCGTTTCTTTTAATATTGCCCAATATTTTGGTTAGACAAAACTAACCTTCATCAGGGGACAAGAAAGCTAAGTGAAGATGGGAACAAACGGTTACAATATTTAAAAAGGGCTAAGATAAAATGCTGACACATGATGATAGGCTAATAAACAATTAACGGTTGAAAACTAGAAACGACTAGTAATGATATTTACAATGAATATGTGGCAGATTAAATTTCGTCGCGTCTGTTCATGCCATTAGGTTCAAGAGTATTGGCTAAAGTGATTAAATAAGATTCTCTCGCTTTACGGATCATGTCTCTATTAGAATTAACCGAAATATTGGGCAATATTAAAAGAAACAAATTCAGCTGTCTGATCAGCCTTGCATGTTAAGTTTTTTTTTATTTAGTTCATTGCTGATCCTGATCTGCAAAAAGATCCAGCTACATTTTGCTACTGTTTGTCCAAGTGGTCTTTGCATTGTTACAGAAGTCATTTGAATTTTTGGTGAAATCCAAGATTGCGGCCGTATTGTCGGCCATTTTGGATGACGTCACGGACCCCCAGCAGCGCTACAACCCATAATATTTACCTTATCTTGTAGAGCACATCACAGGCTATCTGTTAGATGTAAAATAGTTTCCAAATATTGTAACACCGCAAGCCCTCCCCTCCCCTTTGTACCACGGTGGGGGTATAAATTTGCGTGTACGTCTGAGGGTTAATAAAGCCAAAAAGGTCAATACAATTAGCTACTACTACGGAGCTCCGCCGTCAGAGTAGCCTATCTAAATATATTAAAAGCCATATAAAATGATCATCTCTCATTGAATCGTATAGGAGTGGTCCATGGCATGAGCATTTTTTTTACATTTTGGGATTAAAATTCTATAATTGATTAGAAAAAAAAACCTTATTTGCATATACTTTCAACACACATTTACGTATGCGACTACACAAAACTAGTTTCGTTAAAAGACCTCTTTAGTTGGTAGCCATATTTGTTTTTTCATCAAAATAAATATGGATACCAAATGACGAGGTCTTTTGACGAAACTAGTTTTGTGTAGTCGCATATGTAAATGTGTGTTGAAAGTATATGCAAATAAGGTTTTTTTTTTCTAATCAATAAACATAATGTTGAGTAACACTTTCTTGGCTTCGGCAAACAAAATTTCACAGAGATTAAAATTCTGGTTAAATAGAAAATTAAATAAGAACATTTCATTTTCCTAACAGAAAATGGTCTTAGAGCTCTATAAAGAAGACATCAAGTAATATTTTAAAAGGAGAACGTAAAAAACAATCATTTAAGACATGAGGAAAAACTGAGTTGAAAACAAAGTTACATTCCGTTTCAATCCCGACCATACTTGGCAATTTAAAGTCACTTATTCACAGTTTCAGTAGTAGAGTAGTTTTAAACAAAACTGGACCACATTTTTGGGTTTCCATCATTGCCAACATGTCCTTCTCTTCTTAAAGTAATACTAAAAATTAGTGTCTGTGAATTAAATCCCTCCTACAGACAGTGACTATTCAAAAGAAAGCTATATCAAGTAGAACTGTGCATAATTCTTCTCCTCGTAAAGGTGGTCTATGGATGGACAATTTAAATGCATGGAAATTTAAAGATGAATTACAGTCCGTACTGCGCGATCTCAGCTCGGCAATGTTTGTAGGACTCACAAACAAGGAACGTTTACTAGCGAAAATGAAAATAACGGGACAAACTTACCTTTTTCTTCATTATTAACGTCAGCTATCCTTGCCAAACAATAATAATAAGTAAAAGAACCCCAACAGCGAGCATTCGTAAACACGACGGCCGTAATGGCGGACTGACGGTTTACTCCCATTTACTCCATGTATGCTATTACCGAAGTGTAACATATCAACAAATTCAAAACAAAAAATGAAAACAAATCCCGAGATTGCGCAGTTCGGACTGTAATTCAGCTTTAAGTGAAAGCTATTATTCACCTCAAAGACGAGGTGAACTGGTCTCTTTCTGTTGATCTTAAGGACATACTGGATACCACTGTTTTGGATGAACTTGATGCACACTTTCCGTCCTGTCATGGACTTTCCTCGCCCAATCACCTTAAATCCTTGTCAAGTAAAAATACAAAATTCAAAAGTTAGTTCAACGAAGAAATAGGTAAATAATATGTACTTATTGACTAAGTGGGCCGGCCGGATGGGAAAATATTTGGCTCGAGATCATGGCGACAAAATTACTTGCAATTTTAACGCGCGAGGCCGTCCGCTTTTGTAATAGGCCCGTACGCCTTTTTCCAGCCCCGCTCGCGCAAGTGCGGACGGCCCTCATACGGGACATTCATCAATGGTTTTGCAAAGAAAAGGTTCGCAGGGCCGTATGGGTGATATGATAATCACACGAATGTACTGTTTATAATTGGAGACCGTATTAGTGCAGTTTCATCTGAAAACACAGAATGTTAAAATATGTTCATAGCAGGTGCAGGGCTTAAGCTTTTCTAAATGCTTTGTAGGTAGCTTATAATGTTACAGAGTCCAGTGGCCTGTTCCATAATTTAGGGGCGAAGTAAACGTTTGAATTTGAATAAATGTAATTTGTAACTAAAAATAAATATTTTACAGTCAAGATTTAAACTCGCTTGCCGAATCCCAAGAATTTTCAAAAACATTGTAAAACACTCCAGATATCATGGTTATTTTAAAGTTTTTGGGTCAATATTAATATTGCCCCAAATTAAAACTAAGTACCCTTGTCGTACACAAAATGCTTATAAAACACTAAGAGGAAGATATCAAGTGAATTCTCGAAGAGAAAATAAACCATAATCAGAGCTTTAGCGAGTTTTCAAAGAGAGAAGCGATAAACATGAAAAAATTAGAAGATGCAATCCATTTTCATTCAGACCCTCTGCAGCCCAAGACACTTATTTTTACTCCTAGAGCACTAGTACAATAATTTTAAACAAAACTGGATCCTTATTTTTGGGTTTTCACTGATATAAAGATATATTTAGCTCTTAAAGTAATACTAAAAATGGTGACATAGCCCCTTAAAGTTGTGTTAGTTGAGCATACACAGGGCGGCGACAAGTCGCCGTCGTGTGAACTATAACTTTTTGGCAAAAAATTTAGTCGCAGCAACCAAACTGTTCCTGCAACGAGTCGCGACCAAATGAAAGAAAAAATTAAAGAAATCAGTTGCTGCAATCGCCGCGGCTAGTCGCCTCGTGGCTGCGAATACTGAGTTTATCTGGCTTCTATTGCTTGCGTTATCCTACTTTGTAAAAGAGCAATACGAACGTTTGTCATTATATGAAAATCAGCACTAGGGGAAGGTGACGCTCTCTATAAAGAAACTAATACAAAGTTTCTTTCAGTTCGCCACGGGATTTAAAGACGAATTTCCATTGGATGTTTTAAAATTGTTAGCAACGGTATTAAAACAGAACCTTGCAGCCTTCAATGGCGATAACAAAGAAGCTACAATTTATTTTGAACTGTACTTGACCGCGGCACATATTTTGCTTTTCGACCACACGCTGTGACTGAATAACTTAATGGCAACATTTCTATTGCTCAGTTGCTCGAACAAAAGTTCAACATCTATTGTGGTTGTGCACGATCAAGGCCGAAAAACGATAACAAAAACGTCGAACAAAGACATTACTCAGGTTTCATAACCATTGCGTTTTATTAACTATAGCATGGGTAACTAGGATTTGAGGAAAAAAGGCAACCAATATATAGCTAGTTAATCTGCGGGATAACTCATTGAACAAACCAAAAACATCGATCGTACTTTATTTACTTACTTCAGTTCTTCAAATATCCAACAACAACAGCAACAAAAGCATTGCTTTCGTCTGGTTAGGTGCTTCTATCTCTACTGAGAAAACTAACTCTGGAATTGCAACTAAGAACTTAACTGCCGCATAGATTGTTGTGAATAGCATAAACTTAGAAATTATTTCTAGATTTATACAAGAAAATAGTTTATTATAAACTCTAAGAAATCAAGGAAACGGTTACCTGTTTTGCAACATGTACATAGAATCTTTTTAGTAGGTGTCATATAAATTTGATTTTTAAACCTGATGGCACTCTTGGTGAAGACCAACATCAATAGTTAGTTAACTGTCTTAAAAGTTAGAATATCACCGATTCATTCATTTATTGATTCATGTTTACGTCAAACAAATAAACAACAAGCTAGTGTGGCCACAAGGTTAGAAGTATAACAATCTCAACTTACTTGTGAGGGGACTTAATGTAGAAGATCCATCGCATCTCGCTTCACATTGCGACCTGTTAGCTATATGAGTGCAATTATTTGTGTTTATCATCATAAAACGGTCCCCGAGGCAATTAGTGTGGTGCTCCATGATTGTATAAAGGCTTACTTTGTGGGATCGCACTTCCACAGCCAAAAGCACAGAAAGCAACACGGCAACAGTCTACATACACGAATGAAGAAAAGATGAGGATTATATATTAGCTAATGACAATATCTGGTCAACTTTTATAATAATTTATAAAATGCTAAAGGAAATGCGCGCGCTATGATTGGTTAAACCGAGTTCATTATTAAAGAAATAAAAAACGCGCCGAGTGCATTATTGAGTTATATATATAAGCACGCGGAAAGTTTTAAGAACACGAGAGAAGTGCAGAGAAGCACGAGCCAAAGGCAAGTGCTTCTCGCACTTCTCGAGTGTTCTTAAAAATCCCCAGGTACTTATATAACTCAACAATGTACGAGGAACAAGTATTTTCTTTTCTTCTATAAAATAAAAACGGTTATAATGAACCTTACGTCACCCTCGCGCTTTATCGAGTTATAATGAACTCGGTTTAACCAATCATAGCGCGCGCATTTTCTTGAGCATTTTATAAACCTCGATAAAGCACGCACGTGACGTAAGGTTCATTGCAGTAGTAGTAGTAGTAGTAGTAGTAGTAGTAGTAGTAGTAGTAGTATAATCGTTTATTATATAAATCAATTTGCAGTCGTAGACTAAATTACGCGATAGTTAGTTTACATCATAATAAAAAGCATAAATATTAAATATAAAAAATACATACTAAAATTTGATAATGATTACATACAAGACATGATCGTATTTAAAAGTTGTGTCCCAAGATACATCTTAAAAATTTGTAATCTACATTTTTGAACTATGGCTGATCATAAAAGATTTCTTGAATCGATGCAGCTGATATTTCTTGTTGGGAGAAGACTTGCCAGCTTATGGTTCTCATTGTTCATAATGTCCTTAAAAAGATCGGTTGACAACCTTTCTCACCTATCATAGAGTGTTAAAATTCCTGCTTCTTTCAGCGCACTACTGTACTTAAGATTTGGGAAAACGATGCGAATGGCGCGCCGCTGAATGCGCTCGATCTCATCAGACAGGTAGCAAGGGAGACAACTGTGAAATAACTGACATGGGTATTCAAGTACGGACCTGATAGCGCTACAGAAACCGTTTTTATTTTATAAAAGAAATAAAAAAACTTGTTCCTCGTGCATTGTTGAGTTATATTAAAAATTCCCGCGTGCTTATGTAACTCAATAATGCACTCGGCGCGTTTATTTCTTTAATCTGTTAATATTATTTTTCAACATATTCTAATCCGTGAAATTTGCCTTTACAATGGTTAATATTACGTTAATAAATATATATTGCCCTTTTCGAATAAAAATGATTAAAGACGTTTTACAGAAAGAGATAATGCCAAGACAGTTTAGAGTCGGATTACAGTTAACCCGTGAAATAGTTAGTAGAATAGTACGCACTATTATACTATCATTCCATTGTTTTCTTTTGTTTAATTTGGACTATCACACACTAATTGTTAATAGTAATCACTCTAATAAACAGATGAAAATTAAAACCAGTAGTGATACTGCATGAAACAAACTACTAAACAAATCTAAAATGAAGAAGCTATAAAGTCAAACTAACACCTTAAGGTGGCTCAACTGAGTTTTTTGGCAACACAACATCCCAACTTTAAACGGCTGATGCTTCCCTGTCTGAGCTCGATCAGGCAAGCTGCTTCACTCATATACAGGAGATGAACAGCTATATTTAAACAGTGAGCTATGCAAATGCGTAATATGGACGGACACACACTGCCAAGGACAGATTGCAGTCTATTCTCGCTTCCGACACGTTCGAGCTTGAAACTCGATAAAATAAGCTAAGAACTTTACTGTGTTGTCTTTTAAGGTGGCTCAACTGTTTTTTTTTTTTGGCGACACGACATCCCAACTTTAAACGGCTGATGCTTCCCTGTCTAAGCTCGGTCAGGCAAGCTGCTTCACTCATATACTGGAGATGAAATGAACTTTTCAAAAGAGTAGATTTGATTGGCATCGGTGTTACCATAACAACGACCGATGACGTCATGGTTTTTGCATATTAGTAATTCCTCAACATCTAGACCTAAACTTTTAAAACGACAGTATGCCTCTCAGTTAGTTATAGTCTAGATGTAGGTCTTCAAGACTGCAAAGTTTGAAAAAATTCTATGAGAGCGTTTTCGAATAAAATCGGGTTGAATATTTGCCATCAAAAATTCAAAGATTCGCATTATTTTCTGTTAATTCGTCGACTCGATGCCAGTGTTTTCCTGACAAATTGAAACAACATCCTGTCTGCTTCACTAGTTTTCAGTTGATGTGGTCAAAAGCAATGTCTTAAATATGCACATTTTACTCACAGAAGTAATACTTTTGTTAGTGAAGCGTTTATTTTAAAAAAAACTAGTCGATGACTTTTTTTTCAAATCTTTTGATCTGAAGTTTAACATGTAATGCACTATCTCTATGAACCGAGGAAAAATTAGAAGGGTTTGTATGAAGTCATCAGAGCCTAAAGGGGCCAATATCTCACCCCCAAATTTCACTGGGATGCTGTTTTTTGGCAAGCGGGCGTTTTTGGTCATGCCCTTTTCGAATATCTATTTAAATCCCATAATTTCTTAAATTTAGTTTTTGTGAAGTCATCACTTTAGTACTCTATTGCAACGCACGGGGGGTGGGGGGGGGGGGGGGGAATCTTGATTAACCATTATGCTCTTCCTTGAGGGGGGGAGGGGGGGGGGGAATCTTGATTAACCATTATGCTCTTCCTTGAGAAAAACAAATCCATGTGCAGCACGTTCCTTTTTATTCAAATTTATCACGGCGAATGACAGTCACTAAAGTAGAACAAACCTTAAAAAGGCTAAGAAATAAAAATATGTGTTATTTTGGTATCGAATCATGTTTAGCGGTGTTGTGACGGTACTGAGTAAATGCAAAAAAAGCGGGAAAAACAAGCAAGCTTCATACCGCATAAAATACATACTAGTGTAATGAGATTTAAAGCCACGTGCTCGTTTTTTGGTTCAGCGACTACAAAAAATATAAATTTTTAAAAGAATGTGCAAAGAATGTCGTATGTCTTGCAAATGTTTTTTTTTTGGTCTTGCAAATGTTAGCTCAGAATTTGACAAGTGCCTGGTCGCACCAGGGAAAATTTGATCAAATTTGTCTTTGTTTAATTAAGATAAAAATCTGTCATCACATCAAGTTTCCTAATGCGACCGGTGTTTCGCAAATTCCGGCTAAACTTCAAAGACGTCGTAGTGTATGGGTGGGGCAGGCTGATTCTGAAAAAATCGAGAAAAACAAAAGAAACCGCTTCCGATTTTTGTGGAATGGTTTTTTTTATGTCATAGATTACGCGTATGTTTCCGACAATTTTTTAAACTTCCGTATGCGGTTTCAAATTTATGGAAATTTTTGCACGGGCTAATTTTTGTTTTTGACTGTAGTGCGACCAGGCCCTTGTCTCGGAAAATTTTGTACGTCAATTTCTGTCCAAATTGTCGCGGACAATTCAAAAGTAGTCCGCAAGTGCGATCCGGGGCCATAGTGTATTTTACCAGATAGCACTTTGCATGTGCAATTATTGATGCAGAAACATTACGGAGCCTGTTCGTGAATATTTCGCGAATTTTCGGTATCAGCCGTCGCATTTCGTGTATACTCTTTTCATAAATGCATACTGATGAGCGGAACCTGTCCTCCGAGACCTTGAGCGGTTCCTTTTGTATGGAAAATTCGGTTGTTCCGGTGATAAATCAAATGGAACAGACGTTTCCACTGGAAATTTTTCGGAATAAAAGGAATACCTTCAGAGGTAGTCCTCTTTCCTCGTTTTTGCCGAAATGATCGGAAAATCCTGTACCATCTGCTGCGTCCCACTAGTGCCATGCTCCTTGATGAATTGAGGGTCATGTTTGTTATTGTAAATCGTTAGTACCCAGTCTCCTCAAGAAAGAAAAAGCAACTCCGTGCAAAAGGAACACGCTCTTCCTGTTCCGTTTTAATTGAGGACAATTTGTCCTGTTCCTTTTAACAGGAAGTTCTACCCGGTTTTTCCATTCAAATGGAAAGCGCCCCTCAAGAGATACGTGGTATATGCCTGCGTGGCCGCAGCCTTATGTTAATTACCATTGTACTATAAAAATAATTTTCACGATCCCTCGATCGGCAGCAGCGAAGCGTAGCAAGCATGCATGGCAAACTTGTTGATTCAAAAGCGCACAAGTATGTAGAATATAGACAATAGAGAAAGTCCTGAAACAAACAACGGCAATGAAACTTTGGAAGACGAATGCATAAGTCCCCTATCCTTTTAATTTTATTTCGCGCCCTTTAATTGATTCAATGCACTTGAAATTTGCAGAGATAGTGCATTACATGTTAAACTTCAGATCATAATATTTGAAAAAATCATGGACTAGTTTTTAAATAAACACTTCCCTAACAAAAGTGTTACTTCTGTGAGTAAAATGAGCATATTTAAGACATTGCTTTTGATCACATCAACTGAAAACTAGTGAAGCAAACAGGATGAAACCTTCAAGGAATGTAGTTTTTTGACATATAATGTATTAATTAACTATTATAGCGCGAAAGTGCGCGTGATATCGCCTAATACTTAGCCGACGAGGCCGTAGGCCGAGTCGGCTAAAATAAGGCGATATCACGCAAGCTTGAGCGCTATAATAGTTTTATAATTCAACACATTGATAACACAAAGCACAGTTTGAAGAGAAAATATCGCCGACAAGCCTTTTATTTAAAAAAAAGCTTGCATATGTTTTAACGCGCGAAACTTGCAACATCACACAGTTCAGGAATGAAAGTGGCGCCTTTGTCAATATTGCGCAAAACTTGAACACTATAACTGTTTTATAATTCAACACATTGATAACAAATCACAGTTTCGAGAAAAAAATCAGTGAGATATACAACAATATTTTACCTCGGACCATTTCTTAAACAACAAGGAGCCCGATGGGCTTCGAAACTGGCTCGTTTGGCCTCAGTTTCCACCCGGTTTTCACTTTAGAGTTTTATATTAGCAAGCCACAATATACAATCTAGAATCTATCAATATGCACAGTCCAGTCCACATTTACATTCCACAGCCCGCTTCAAGCACTCCTTAGGGACGGACCATTTTATTGTTAAGAGGGGGGGGGGGGGGGGGGGGTTGGGCAATTACTAAAAACAAATTCCTGCACAGCAAAAGTAAAGAAAAAAAAATAATGCACAGCGAGTGAAAGGAAAAAAAGGTATGGAGGAATCCCGAAAAAAATTCTTGCACAACATCAAGACGGAAAAAAAATTCATGATCAGAAAAATTGCCCAACACAGCCACCTGCCCCCACCCCCCACCCCACACCCCACACCCCCTTTAGTAGGCTACAGTTTCAGGTCTATATTTTTTTCTCTGATCGGCTCGGTACTGTTAGAAAAAACATAAATTTAGAACTTTGTATATTTTTTTCGCTTTAAAATCCTTGAAACCACCTACTACAAGGAATCAGGATTGTTTAAACACAGGCATTTTGGAGAATCGGTGATGGGGCAATTACCAAAAAAAAAAATTCCTGCACAGCAAAAGTAAAGAAAAAAATTCCTGCACAGCAAAAGTAAAGAAAAAAAGGAATGCACAGCAAGCTAAAGGAAAAAGGGTATGGAACAATCCCGAAAAAAAAATTATTGTACAACATCAAGACGGAACAAAAAGTCATTATCAAAAAAATTGCCCAACACGCTCGCTACCCCCCCTCTCCGCCGACAAATATAAAATTGTCCATCCCTTTGCAGGCTACAATTATTTCAAGTCTATATTTTTTTCTCTGATCGGCTCTGTACTGTTAGCAAAAACATAAGTTTAGAACTTTGTATATTTTTTTCGCTTTAAAATCCTTAAAATCACCTACTACAAGGAATCCCAATTAATTTCACTTCTTTCGGATTTTTGCCTTTCATGAATTTTTATTTCGTGAAGTTGAAGGAACAGAACAGCCAACTGAAAATTCACCGCCGTCGGAGAAGATGTAAACAATGCACGTGTCTTGCGAGTTTCGCTGGCGCTAGTGAATGTTTCTCGGGCGAACCTTAAAGCGATCACTTTTTCATTTAATTTTCTTTTCTGTGTTTCGGATACAGAGGAATAAAAACTAGATATATTTTCGTGTGTCTGATTGCGAGATGTTTTATGGAATCTCTGCGTTTAATATGCGTTACTGGAAAGGTTTCAAATTACTTTTGACATTATGCAAATTGCAACATTTTTACCTCAACTGAAATAATATATTTCAAAGGGATAAATTTGTTTCTCTTCTCCTAAATTATCACTTCTGTCGTTAACTTTGATTAAATTTATAAGTTTCATCAAAAATTTATTATGATTATGACGGAAATAGTTCCAGCAAAACGAAAAGTTCTGAAAGTTGTTTTGACCTCGGATCCGGACCACGCAAAATAAACTGAAAGACTCGTGGCTTCAAACTTAGAACGGTAAATATTTGAACTATAGTTGCTTAATTATTGGTTATACCCTTCGCTATACTACTTATGAAAACACGCAAAATCACACACGGTAGCGATATACAAAGGATATCAATCGCAAAGCAAAGCCATTTCCCTTAAATGATCGTGACTTCCTCCTAGACGTCTCCTAAAACGAAAAAAAATGTGGAAAACATATGGTTGTAGTTTGAAACTCACAACGGCTGCAGACAAGCGCTTACCTTGCAGAATATCTAACCAAAATTTGTCAAAGTGAAGCGATCGATGAATGTCACAGCAGATGCATCAAACTAACCATCGATGTCTCACAAATCCAACAGCCGAGTCTTGTTACAGTATCGTTTTGTTTTACAACAGCAAACGAACGATATCGCTTGCTTTTATAACGATCAACGAAAGTATAAAGCAACTCGTTTGTATAAACTCTTGCACCATCAATCGAGCAGAGGAAGGTCTGGAACGAGTCACGCACCCCTCCCCCCAACAAGATCTTCCTTT